>JAQJVL010000303.1:178399-321298 GCA_035578905.1 Stictocephala bisonia
TTACTGGCAAGTTCTATGGACTACTGGTTTCCCTCCCTCTGGAGGGGGAGGGGGGAGGGAGAGAGAGGGGGGCATTGAAAATTTGTGAGATTATGTGTTTATTTTGTGTATGTTACTACTACTCTGGTGTTAGTGAACTTGTCTTCTAAGGTAATTTTGCTGATATCCTATCTCTCCAATATACTAATTACATTTTTAAATTTAATTGTTTTTTTTGTGTTTGTATTTTGAGGTATATCTGTTAACACGTTCGCTGCGGGTCGCGCCGTGCGGCGCGACCTCGAACTAGCCGGGGCTCTGAACACGCCGTGCGGCGCTGTCTGTCCCTAGCAACTAAATTCAGTCTGCCGTGAGGCAGTGTTTGCGTATGGTCACAGTGTGTGTTGTCCGTGTTTTCGGTATGGATCGAGCTGTTTCGTGGTGGTTTTCGTTTCTTGATATCTCTTCTGGTTTCTGACATACATGCTAGTTATTTTGTGGTTTATATACATATTATTTATTGTTGTTTATGAATAGTTTACAGTGTTATTTTGATTAAAATATGGCTTCTACATCCCGTAAACGTCCCCAGCGTCATGTGAGTGATTCTAGTGACTCTGATACTTCCGTCTCATGTAATGAGGAAAATGGTAATACGGACAATGAAACATTTTCGACTGATTCGGAGGACGATTGTGATTATGATATTACACCTCCTGTTTGGTCAATTCATACATCTGGATTGAAACAAATACAGTTTGTGAGGGAAGAAAAATTTCTAATTCCATTACCAGGTACAGGCAAGCCTATTGATTTTTTCAATGTTTTATTGGATGAAAATATTTTGTCTATTATTGTAGAACATACTAACCGTAATGCTGTAGATGTGTTTACAAATAACTCTAAACTGACTCCCAAATCTAGGATTACTAAATGGAAAGACATTACCGTCAATGAACTAAGAACATTTATAGGCCTATTTATTCACACTGGAAGTATAAAGCTCAATCGTTTGAATGACTATTGGAAGTCACATTGGCTTTATTCTCTCACTTGTTTTTCCAGATACATGTCACGTGACAGATTTTTGAACATTTTACGTTGCCTACACTTCAAAGATCCTAATGCCCAATATGCTAACGAGAGAATTGCAAAAATTCAACAATTTGTTGATTACTTCAATGCAAAAATGGAGAATACATATTACCCTCAGAGAGAACTGTCACTTGACGAGTCCATGGTCCTATGGCGTGGTAGGCTTCTTTTCAGACAGTATCTAAAGGGAAAAAAGCATAAATACGGAATCAAATTGTACACATTGAGTGACCCCCACGGATTGATTTTGAAATTTATTGTTTATTGTGGTGTCTTGGATGATCTTGGAGGGAAAGGCCATGCAGCGAATGTTGTCTTGAAGCTTATGGAAAATAAACTGGGGGTTGGACATAGTCTTTACATGGACAACTACTACAACTCATTTGATCTTACTGCAAAGTTGTTAGCCAGAGATACGTATTGTACAGGCACATTACGTAATGATCGAAAACATAATCCTAAAGATGTTGTGGCTGCAGTATTGAAAAAAGGCGAAACTATTGCCAGATACGCCGAAGGTGTTTGTATCGGTAAATGGAGGGACAAACGCGTTGTTACATACATTTCCTCTGAGTATGAAAATGAAATAGTCCAGTCCATAAACAAGAGGAATGTTATGCGTGAAAAGCCTCTTCCAATTGTAAAGTATAACGGCTTTATGAAGGGAGTTGACAGAGGCGATATGATGATGGCTTATTATCCAGTGGAACGTAAAACCCTTCGCTGGTATAAGAAGATCGCCATGCATATCATTCATATGCTACTACTAAATTCACACCTGCTATACAACACTTATAATACCAATACTGGGAAACACAAAATATCGTTTTATAATTTCCGAATGAGTGTCTTGGAGGAACTGTTGCCCAAACCAGCTGAGCCGCTAGTAGCTTTGCCGTTGCGTGGCACGGATCACACCCTCAATACTCTTGGACCACGCCCTGGGAAACCCAACTGGTCACAAAGAAAGGATTGCCGACAATGTCGAGCAAATGGAATTAGGAAACAAACAAAATATGTCTGTGAGGCATGCCCAGGTTCTCCAGCCCTCTGCCCTGGTGCATGTTTTGACACATTTCACAAGAACTAAATGAAGGCCCTTGTGCACTTGTATATATTTGTAAATATATATTTTTTTAACCAATTATTTATTTATTCAAAGTATTACGCCATAGACTTATTAGAACGCATATTAGTGACGATAAAGTGGACAAATAGTAGATTGAAGACCCAATGGACAGTCACGAGAGGGCGCCATGGCCTGACCACGCCGTGCGGCGTGCTACTTTCAAGATGGCTGAAACTCATTATCCTGGGGTTTATAAACTGAAAACAACACTAAACACTGGTTTTGACACCTCAAGGTATGTTATTATTTAATAAAAATATTCAGGGTGGTGGGTAGGTTTACCATGTATATTCAGCAGTGAACGTGTTAACTTAGGAGTGAGTATATGAAAGCAAGACAGCTATTAGATAGTTACTAAGTAAATTATTAATACTAATTTAAACTGCAAACAGTGTTATTAGTACACCTGATATAGATTGTAAATAATGTAGATAGCACCTTGACGCGGTTGTCACTGGAAAATATATATTCTAGTTATGACACCGGCCGCTTAAGCCTAAGTTCTAAAATTATTAGTTCACCTAATAATATATCATGCATTGCTATTCAGGTGATGGCTAATCTCATATTATAAACAATATTACAAAGCAACTTACAAGCATTTATATTACATAATAAAGTAAGTTATAAATTGCAGTTTTGCTTGTTTAAGTAATAGATTTAAAGAGCAAACACTATAATTACGCTAAAAAAACTTTTAATGCAAGTTCTATTATGAGTACTCAGTAGTACTGAGAGTAATAGATCTAAAAAGAAGTTGGTGGAGTTGCACATACCTGTTTTAGACAAAGAACAGTAAACATGTACAATCAAACTTGATTTGTTACCTTGGAAAGTTGACTCATCATTTGATAGGCCAATTTTTGTTTTACTCTTGATTTTTCACCAGCAATTTTTCGTTTCTTTACTTATGTGCAAAGCAATGTTAGCACACTCTTTGTCTGAAACGCCATTAAGTTCTTGCAAATAAATGTCTGTTTCAAAATATTTTTAAGACTTATTTTCCCTAACACCTTTATACACAACTTGAATGAAATATTTTTTCAGTAGATTGTTTTTTGTGAGCATGCTGTTTAAGTACAAATTTTTCCTACGCTTCATTTTTACTTTCATTAACAACTTTGACAGCAGCTCTATGACCGGCAATTTCTTTGTGTACAACATTTTTCCCTTAGCAAAGTGAGACCCATCCCCCACCAAACTGGAAGTCATGCCATACTGAGGGATGGCTCAAAACGAGAAAAGCGTTAGGATCACGGGCGGCAGTTAGATGGTTAAATCATAACTCGGAGCGGAAAAGCTATTTAGTTCAAAAGAAAGAAGTAATAATTTTGGCAGAAGGCCACAATATTTTCTCAAATAAAACACTCAAAATAAACATAACACAAAATTAGCAAAAGCTACAAATACCGAAAATGACAACAGACGTACCTATCTGCAGGATTACTAGAAACACAATATTTTAGAGAAATTTAAATTGAACAATTTAGAATTGAACAAAACAAATGACCGGCAATTTAGCCCACAGCCCATGATTCCACCGAGGCCGAAGAGTCAGCCGGAATCACTGGGCAGCTCCGAATTAAAGAAAAGTGAAAACGTTAAAAAATATTCCTCTTTTGGTGAAAAGTTAAAAAATTAAGCAATTTAAAAGAAAATATAGCACGGTACCGTTTTATTAAAACCTACTTAACAATACAATCAACAAAATAAATATCACAAACCAACTTAACCGCTTGGCCTAACTAGAAAATTTAAAAAATCCTATAATTTAAACAGTATAAATAGAAAATCTTAAATACACACAAAATATTTAGAAGTAACGGATATAAATTAAAAAAATTTAACAGTAGAGGCCTAAAAAAATAAAATTTAAAAGAATATAACAATAAAATAAACAAATTTAAGATCAATAACAATACATTTTTCAAACGTGTAACAAAACTGTTTCAAGCCTATAAAACTTTGGCTGGCTGTTTTCAATCATTAACACTGTTACGTTGATTTTTGTTGTAGGCCGAGGCCTAGTGGAGATTTTCTTTCTCTTTTTTTTCCTTGGATAATTTTCATCCCTCAGCTCAGCCACCGGGAATAAATGGAACACACTAACCTGAGGATAGAAGAATCCACCGAAAGATGTAGGGAGGGCAGCGGAGGCGCAACTTAGCTCTATAACATGCTCCCCAGGCCAGGCTAGAGCAGTTGAGACGGCAGAAATTCGGCCGGGAGGCAGGCTGAGAGTCAAACATTCAACTCAAGGACCCTGAACTAAACACAGTACCACAGCATAAGTACGGACAAAAAGAAACAGTAATAGCACAAAATAACAATCTAATAAATATAAAAGTGCAGGTATCAGCCAAATAAAACAGGAAAAGTGAAATGAGAACATGATTGGAGCAAACAAGACAATAAAAAGATTAATTTTAGGCTATAGCAATTTTCTGTTAGAAAAATTAGATTTAAACCAAATTACATAATTAAAAATTATAAAAAGAATTACGTATATGAAAATAAAATGACAAACTGAAAATCTAGGCTATTGGCAGAGAAAAAAATATGCTACAAATGAACATCAAATTAACAATCATCAATAAATACCTAGTTAATGCACTTGACAAACTTTATGAAACATACAACACAGTAAATTAAACATAGGACATAATTAATAATGAAATAAATTACCAAATACAAAATTGAACACATGATCTCGAAACTGATTTACGAACAATCCCAGAGAAAGAACAATAATCAATTTAACAAACTGAAATTATAAGGTAAAAATAGTTACTAAACAAAAGGTTTTCACCAAAAGGGTGATTAGGTATGTGAATTTAAAACAAAATTAATCAACTTACGTTTAGAGAAAATTAGCCAGACATAGCTGCTGGTACGGGTGACTGAAGGAAACAAGTATAAGGAATGGACAACCAGGCAGACCGATAGCTGGAATCACAGAGACCATAGTCTGAGCCAACGGCCACGAAAGTAAACTATCGACAGCGCGAGAGCTATCTCAGGCAGCCTGGCAAACCAAAACGAAAGTAACCAAAAAAAAAAAAGAATATGTCAAACAACCCGGTACAGAAGTTTGCTTTTTTCTTTATTGTCACTGTACCTACTTATTTCACGTGTCCACTCCTTAGAAATTGTCATGTTAGTTTCTTATGGTATTTTTTTTTATTTAATGTATTCTAAATTACAATCAAAGGTCGTTTACTATTACAGACCCCATTGATTCTCTTGGAGTGCTAGAGGCTGCAGTCTAAGATTGAAGTACGGCTATGCTGTTCCTGTGTACTCCAATCAACCGCTACATACATGACACATTCTTTATATATATCAATATAAAGAAGTTGAATCAAAATTAACCTGTTCATTCAATAACTCTTCCTAAGCATTCATAATACAACCCTTACAAAATTTTGTTTCTTATTTTTAAAAGCAGAGACATGGTTTTTAAATATTTTGCTAAAATTTACAGTCAGACCTATGTAAAACATATTACAATCATTACAGTTAATCCTATATATTCCTAAATTATTGAATTTATCTTCACTTTCAATATTCGGGTGTTAAATGTTGGACATAGACTTACAAGTCTTAAAAGCTACTGATAAATTGAACTTCTTAAATCTATTACCAACTCTGTGTAAACGGTCCATTGTAATGGAGGGATACATACTTCTTTTGTTCTTTATCAGATTTTTTTGTAGTGTTGTTCGTTTATCGTTCTAATTTTATTTTCTGTTTACTAAAATCCGATTTTTATAAAAAAAAAAAAAAAAATTTATAACAAAATTTATTATAAAAAATTATATTATAAAAAAATCCGGATTATAAAAAAATCCGATTTTTATATAAAATCCGATAAATGTATCCATACACCACCCCTGTCAGTGTATGGATGGGTGAGTGGGTCAATACCACTGTACATGTATGAGTGGGTGGGTGGGTCAATACACCTGTACGTGTATGGGTGGGCGGGTGCCAATTATAGTGCAAATTAAGACAATCATATTTTGTTAACGTTGTAATGGACGTTTCTCACATATACTTACTGTATCATTCTACGCTAAGCTTAGTTTTATTTTAGTTTATTTTATTTTAGTTTATTAATCTTAAGTAACACCATGCTTGTATGGGTGGGAGGGTGGGTCAATACCATTGAGCCTTTTGAGTGGGCGGGTGGCCCAGTACCACTGTGCCTGTATGGGTGGGTTAGTAACACCATACTTGTATGGGTGGTGGGTGGGTGAGCAACACCATGCTTGTATGGGTAGGCGGGTGGGTCAGTAACACTGAGCCTGTATGGGTGGGCAAGTGGGTCAGTACCACTAAGCCTGTATGGGTGGGCAGGTGGGCCAGTGCCACTGAGTCTGTATGGGTGGGCGGGTGGAGATGTTTAACATATTATCATATACATCCATTTTTGTGTTTTTAATTATATTATGATTTGCCCATTTGTTCTGTAGGTGCGTGACACTGCCATCAACTGTGTAGTGACACTGTACAATCGTAATGACCTGCAGTCCATCATAGAGGAGTATGCAGTATTCTACCTCTCCTTCCTGAGGCTACCTAAGCCTCCAGATGTGCTGTTTGGCTCGGACAAGGGACGGCCAGATCGCTGTGAACAGTGGACAGAGGAAGCTATTCGAGCCTGCCTTTACTTGTACCTTGTTCTGCTACCTATCAAGCAGGACCTCATCCATGAGTTAGTATGAGTGTAACGATAATGTAATAATATTTGTAAAGTTTAGAATTTGACTGATCTTTTTTATTCCAAGTCTAAATGTCTGCTGTCATAAACCGTTATATTTCTTTGAGCGTATTAATTATCCTTTTACAAAAAAATATAATAAAACTAACTATAGTCCATTTAAACATGAAAATTTGGCTTCCTTAATTCGTTTTTTAAAATGTAACATTTTTTTATTTTTAAGGTAAAAGACTTTTATGCAGTCATATTAAACTTGATTATATTTTGCTTCATTAATATAGTTTGTTTATCATCCTTTCAATACTTTTCTATTAATTTAGAATAAATTAATGGACAACATTTACAAATGTCTCTTACTGGATCTTGGATAACACTTCCAATATGAGAGGCAAATGAGTGTTATGAGTGTAGATGAACGAGTGTAGTCATTGTTACTAACTACCGTCGACTGTTTCTCAGAAAGAGCTTTTTATTAATAGCCTAATAGCTAAGGCAACTAGGGATCTACAGCTATATGTAGGATCTGAACCATGTAGTTAATGTCTGACATACAGCTAATTGACAAGCCTGACATGTAGTTCTCTTCCCTACACAACACCTGAACCTTGACTACCATCCAATATGGACAACCCGGACTTCTCTATTAGTGTCCACGTCAATGGTAACCATTGAGTGGATGCTGTGTTGGTATTAACAGGACAGAGTATAGAACCTATCGCCTACAATCTCCTCAACACTTTGTCTCCAAGTAGCTGGGTTACATCATTTCACCAGTGATCACTTTTTTGGTAATTTCAATTTAATATTACTGATTGCATATAAAAACAAAAAGATCCTTCAAACACAGTGGGAATGGATCTTCAGACCATCAGATTTTTCCTATTATCCAAAACATTTATATTCTATGGTTAAGTATAAGAGAGGACTATGAAGTCCTAATCCGACCATTTGTATGAAAAACAAATTCAATAAAGGCGTTTCTCAATTATTTTAGTCTTAATTGTTTACACAAATCTTTTTATTTGATTGTATGATTATTACTAAACTCTTGTATCAATTTATGTGTCCCATAAGTATAACAGTAAAGGTTCAAGTCAAGTCTTTATTTGCACGTAACATTGGAAATAACATGTTACAAGGTAACAACCAACTGGTGCAGGCTAATAAAACGATTCTTTTCATTTTTTTCATGTAAATTTGTAATTATTAGTATTAATCAAATCAGTTCAAAATATTCATGCTGTTTTAATTTTACTAGTACTGTTGATGTAAATAGATACTTGTCTTATATTTTACTGCTGAAGGATTTAACGTAAAACTTCAGCCACAATATATTTACATAACTTAACACGTTCAGTGTGGGTGGACCGTATACGGTCCACCGCCGGCCGGGCGCTGGTGGCGCGTGGACCGGGCCCATACCACGCTACACTGTTGTTGCTATGCAGTCAGTGTGAGCTCAGCTCTTGCGCGAGGTAGACTTTACGTTGGCCGCTATACAAATGTGAACCGTTCTATATTTTTGCGTTTTCCGTTTTTATCTATCGTTTTTTCGAGCGGAGTTTTACAATTAATTATTGATGTAATTTAGTGATTTCTTCATGTAAATAAGTTTGTTCTTTATGTAAATAAGTGTGTTTAGTGTATATTATTGTAGTATTTAGTGTAATTTTTACTGTTGAAACATGGCTGACAACACTGTTGATGACTTTGACTTGAGTGACGACATTATTACAAGTGAAGATTCTGACACCGAAAGTGACGAAATTGATGATTATGATGAAGTTTTGAACCTTATTTGGTGCAACAACACTGCTGGACTCAAAAAATTAACTTTTTGAAGGACAATAAGCTATTGGTGGCCATACCTGGTGATTGCTCACCTATTTATTGGTTTTCCAGCATCCCAAGGGGCTGATGGACCGTATCCAGACCACAACTTATGACGTCATAAACAACTTTTTCCCATGCTACAACCAACTTCGTTTTGCTGTTTTTGGGCTGTCTATACCTTATGAAAAGTAAAATTAAATTTTATAGTACTTAGTTTCCCGGGTCGGTTAGAGTGTTTTTACTATAGCACTGAACGTGTTAAATTGTGAACTGTAATACCAATAGGAGTAGTAAAAAAGTTGCTAGTTTAAATGATATAATTCACATGTGCACTCTACTAAGTGATAGCAAACATCATATAAGACTGGTTAAGGCAATTAGCAGGTGCAGTGATGAGCAAGGGATAAGCTTAACGTCTTGTAATATATGTACATAGGGTTTATACCCAGTCACAGTAAAACAAATGTTTAAGGAATACCTGATACTCTTGGTGTTCATTTATCAATTAACTAAAACAATCTACATATTCATTATTTGTGTCTTAATTATTTCTTTTAATTTGTTGTAATATTTAGTGTAAACTTCTATTCTAAATGGTTGACACAAATCAAGAATCCTCAATTCATAATTTAATAATCAGTGTAGTTTAACTCTTGTATACTTGTACTGCTTTAGATAGGAAATGAACTGAATGGTTGTGTTTTAGGTTAGCAAGCACATACGTCCAGACAGGAGCTGATGTGAAGCGAGCCATCCTGAGGCTGGTGGAGCAACCTGTCCGTGCTATGGGCATGCATTCACCTGAGCTGCTCAAACTGGTAGAGGAGTGTCCCAAGGGTTCAGAAACCCTGGTCACTAGGATTATTCACATACTTACTGACAAGTGTGAGTGAATGTAGTTTATATAATAATTTTGCTCTCTACTACAAAGAATCCAATCTGTTTTTCTCACAATTGACGCCTCATCTTCAGATTACCATAACTGTCCATTTTTCATGATTTTCTTATAATATTCATACGTGACTTTGTTTCATCAGCAAACATATTCATATATCTGAATACAAGCGTTAAATAATATCAGTAAAAAAGCCATGACATAACTGTGTAGTAATTTCATAAGACAATCACTTTATCCAAAGATGAACTGCCAACAAACATTTCCAATACAGTTGATTATAAAGCTGTAGCGTATGTTTCTTAAGAATGGATTTAATGTTGGGTATATGTTAATTTATAAACAGATAAAAACAATTTAAGAAGTCACAGAAAAACACTTACTATTATTATGTATAATATTTCTTTAAAATAGAGTGGAATGTAATTGTTCCTAAAATTCAGAATTACCAGATGAATAATGTTATGTACTTATGTAAACTAAAAAGTTAATATTTCATATGGTGCCCTACTTTACATAATTTAGTCTAAAATGCAATCTTCTAGTCATTTATTGTATTAGTTTAAAACATTCTTGAAGTAGCTTTTAAACCTCCAAAAGCTTTTTAAATTTAATGTAAGGGCATGAACATATTTTTTTTAAAGATTGAAGTCTGTGAGGCTTAATAGAACCCTATTCTTGTCGAGAATTGAATAAGCAGGATTTTTACCTGAAAGAGGACAACTCAATATTTAACATTAGTAATCTATTTTTTAACAGCGATATATTTATATCTAAATTTAAAAAAAAACTTATTTTAACAATAAACACACAATAATAATAAAAAAAGCAACTCGTCAAAAATATGTTAGGACCCCTGTGGCGATGCCTGTTTAGAGATTCCAATACATTAAGTTTATTCAAGTAAATTTGCACTAAAGTGACATGAAATTCAAAATAATAGTACTAAAAAAAACGATTAGTAAGTAGTTTAATATATATGTTTACATATATTAAATAATATAAAAAAATCACAAAACAACAGATTACAAAAAGTTAAAAAAAAAACACGAGGAATGGTCCAGAATTTATATAACAAAACATCCATACCTAGAAACATGAAAATCTGTTACTTTTACACAGTTACAAAATCTGCCATTTTATATGCGAGCAAGACACTGACTAAATAAGAAAAGTGAACTAGAGAACATCAAAAAAGAAGAAGAATGATAACCCGAAAAATATTGGAACCGAAACAAACAGAAGATGGGTACAGACTACATTCTAACAAAGAAGTCGAAAATTCTCAAATATAGAAATTGATATCAGGAAAAATAGGATAAAATTCTTCAGACATCTGAAAAAATAGAATACAGAAATAGAGTAAATAAATAAGTGGGGGGACGTACCAACGCAATCCAAAGAAAAACAATACATACAAAAACGTCCAGAAGAAAGAAAAAGAAGCTGTTTCGCAACACATGCTAGAATATTGGGGCAACAAGGAAAACACCAATAAGAATTGATTCACTCTGTTTATCGTCTTTTACTAGGGGGGGGGGATTACAGTAATAATAATAAATATATTGATATATGTTGATTCATTATACCTGTTCAACTACAAAATATTTAATTTAATTCTAGCTTTAAAAAGTCTCGATAGAATTAAAGTGTCTGACTCATACCCATAGTAATAAACTAGTTAAATAAATATATATATATACATATATATATATATATATATATATATATATGTGTGTGTGTGTGTGTGTGTGTGTGTGTGTGTGTGTGTGTGTACAAGAACAGTAGTTGTGTATTGCTTAATGTTTACTCAGAGCAATAAGGGGGCAAATATATATTTTAGTTTTTATCAGCAAAATGTGATTTTAAACATTTATTGATAGCACCTCCAAGTGCAGAGTTGGTGGCTCGTGTGAGGGAGCTGTACCAGTCCCGAGTGTCAGACGTGCGCTTCCTCATTCCTGTACTAAATGGCCTGCCCAAGCAAGAGATCATAGCTGCCTTGCCCAAACTGATCAAACTCAATCCTATTGTCGTTAAGGAGGTAAGAATTATTTCATTCCCAATTGCATCAAAATATATGATTGTATGCAGTTTGTAGTCGTTAAGGAGGTAAGAGTTATTTCATTCCCAATTGCATCAAAATAAGTGATTGTATGCAGTTTGTAAACGTTCTGGTAAGGGATGTAGGCTTCTGGTGCCCTGTTATTTTCACTCCCCAAAATATATGATTGTATGCAGTTTGTAGACGTTCTGGTAAGGGATGTAGACTTCTGCTGCCCTGTTATTTTCACTCCCCAAAATAAGTGATTGTATGCAGTTTGTAAATGTTCTGGTAAGGGACGTAGGCTTGTAGGGCTTTGTTATGTTCGCTCCCCAAAACAACTGAATAGTTTGTAAACGTTCAGGTAAGGCATTTAGGCTTCTGGGGCTCTGTTATGTTCGCTCCCCAAAATATATGATTGTATGCAGTTTGTAAACGTTCATGTAAGGAATGAAGGCTTCTGGGGCCCTGTTATGTTCGCTCCCCAAAATAAGTGATTGTATGCAGTTATTAAACATTCAGATAAGGGTTGTAGGCTGTGGTCCTGTTATGTTCGCTCCCCAAAATGTGTGTTATGTCATGTACCTTCTTTTCTTGCTTGAATGTGAAACAAACTAATGCTAATCTATATTGAATTCATTAAAAATTGCAAATGAGATATAATATGACTTGAAACCACTTCTTTAAATTAGCTGAGATCCCTAGATTACTTGCACAAATTTACGAAAGTGTAA
Source organism: Stictocephala bisonia (assembly GCA_035578905.1). Taxonomy (NCBI): domain Eukaryota; kingdom Metazoa; phylum Arthropoda; class Insecta; order Hemiptera; family Membracidae; genus Stictocephala; species Stictocephala bisonia. The sequence goes on from JAQJVL010000303.1 coordinate 190,832, forward strand.
CAATTATTTTACTATTTCGAGAGCACAATTATTGGTACTGTATGGCAATCGTTGTTCTCTGGCTGCCAAATGTGTAAATAAATATGTTAAATTCATTTACAACTTAACGAATCACGGCAGTGATTAGTGTTCATATAACACAATATCTTTGCACAATTGTTTTTTTTTTTTTTTTTTTTTTTTTGCATATTTATCACTTCCTCATTTTTCAACTTGACCATCTCTCACAAATAGCTCATCTTTTTAGATATGTGACCAGCAGTAATGTATGGTTAGTTAATTGAAGGCTCTTAGCTAAGTTTATGATTGCTTTTCTCCATCTGATTCAGATCGGGACTCATATGTTACAACGTAGTATTTGAATATGTCAAATTTAAGCTATAATATATCTACTTTAAACACAGTTAGTCAGTATTTTAAATCCAACCCATCTTTTTTATTTTGAACTATTTGATTTCTCTTTAGGTGTTCAACAGATTGGTGGGCTCCCATGCCTCTCCTATCAGTCCCACCGACCTTTTGGTGGCTCTACATACCATTGATCCCAACAAGTGTGAGCTGAAAATGGTTATTAAAGGTAAAAGGTCTTGTTTCTATTCTTTAGTTGGAAAAAAATTACTTTGCATGTTTTAACAGACAATTCTAAACTAAATAAGGCTCGTTCACGATATTTTTGTATGGATGGATGGGTCTCGAGATTTCAGGAATTCCCTGAGAGATTATAATTCTCGTCTTGCGAGAAGGAAATTTTTGTACGATCGAGAATTCCATTCGGGATTTTTTCAATTGCTTGTAGGATATAAACAACTAAATACATAGTTCAATCTCAATAACGTGGTTTTAATTGACATTCATGGTCAATTTCGGATTTTTCAATGAATATAAATTAGAGTGAAAGGATAACAAAATATCCTTGACTTGTCTTGATTAGCGTGGAATATAATTTATTGCTTATATTGTGGCAGTGAATTTACGAAGTAACAGTTGACAGTTAGGGGCGGGCATATATATAACGTTCTAACTACCCGTTCATTTGACCATTTAACGAGATATCCAGATCACGATGCTCAATGAGATGCCTAAAAGCTTAGCTACTGTAATAGTAACTCGGAATTACCAGATCAGCCGTCTGTGTGGTTAGTTGACAGTTACAGAGAAGAAACAGAAGTTGCTTTCTTATGACCACAGTGAACGAATCAGTGGCAGTTATATAAATAGAATTAAAACAAATGCACATAATAGAATTAAAACATGTGCAGTAATAATTACTACATTTATCCTTGTTATATTGGACAGATAGGACATTAGCAAACTTACCTTAGAAGACAAGTTCACTAACACCAGAGTAGTAGTAACATACACAAAAGAAACACATAATCACACAAATTTTCAGTGCCACTGGCACTTTCTTCAGGTGAGTAGAGAGAGAGAGAGAGAGAGATTGACATGGCTTCCACTATTGCTGCCATGTCAATCTCTCTCTTTCTCTCTCCCTCCCTCTCTCTCTCTCAGTGCCAGTAGCATTGAAAATTTCTGTGGTTATGTGTTTCTTTTGTGTATGTTACTACTACTCTGGTGTTGGTGAACTTATCTTCTAAGGTAAGTTTGCTGATGTCCTATCTCCCCACTATACTAATTCCTGGCCTAGTACCCTTTAACCTAACCTACATTTATCCTTTAGGATTTTGGGGTAGTAAGAAAGGGACATAAGAATTATATAAGATTTTTTTGTTTATTAAGTATGAAATCTGTTATTGTTTAGTCTAATCCGTTTTTAATTTTTTCTGTTTTGTAGATAACAGGCAAATAATAAAGATAATTTAAAATTAGGTATTTAGATAGTATTTGGAGATTTCCAATGCTTCGAGTGTTTAGGAAATACACTTGATGCATTGGAAATCTCCAAATATTATCTAAATATCATGAACAATCCAATGCTAATAAATAACTTTCAAACAACAGTTATAATAAGGAGTGCATAAATGTGCCTTAACATTAATGGTTTAATTTCTTACTATATCACGTACCATTAAAACAATTATTTGGTTTATTTGTTGTATCTACTAAGTATGAATATTAATGTATGCTAGCTGGAGAAAATTCTCTCCGAAAATTTCTCAAAATTTGGGAGAAAATTAATTTTCCTCCCGAAATTTGGTAGAAAATCAATTTCCCTCTCGTTTCCCTCCCGAACCCAAAAACCTCTCATCCATCCCTATATTTTTGTATAAGAAATGCGAAAATATACATTATATTATTTACTTATGATGTTTCAACTGATTTATTCCACCGAAATGAGGAGAACGGTTATAGTCTTGTAAAAAAGAAACACCTTTTTTAAAATTAAACATACCTCAAAAGTTTCTTAAATGTCTATATTAAATATCTTTTTAATGTGATCTATATTCTATGCAAAATTTCATATTAATGGCATTTATTCATATACTGTATATATGTTCTTAAGTTATTTGGACAACTGTTCATACAATTTCTTTTTTATATTAGTTCCATACAAATTGTATTCATCTAATTTAAACAACTACTACATTCTGCAAAGGGACTAAATTAGGTAGTTACTCACATAGATTTATAATTGTTACAGTAACTGATCAATATAAATCTTCACAAGTGTATTTACTGTCGGCGCAAAGGTTATGTGCGCCCGAGTTTGAAGGTTGTTTTCTAAGGAAGTAAGAGGCCTACAAAATATCTAATTAGACCATTGTTTTCCTTGTTTAGTTGCACATTATGTCTTGTGCATTTTGTAATTTTATTTTAAGTTTTAATAATTTTTATCTTAGAACAAAAAAAGTTTCTGAATTTTAACTAGTTTTTTACTGTACATCAAATTTACACCATTATTATTTAAGAACCTGTGAGTGTATCACATTTATATTTTATTATCTGATTGATATGAATGTTTCCTTGTAATTTTTATAAATTTTAACTTTTTGAGAAATAAGTTTTTTCAATTCCCTAAAACATTGTTTTCTTGGCTTCTAGAGGTTGTAACATTAATTACTTAGTCTGGTTCTAATTCTTATGACACTTTTAGTTACGATATATTACTTTCATTAGTGTAATTAAATGCAGTGGTTTTATATTAATTAAAATCAATATTAAGTTATTTTATATTGATTTAAATCGATTAACAATCACTGCATTTATTTACACATATACATATCTTGAGGATTACAACAAGACCAAGTAATTAATGTTACAACCTCTAGAAGCCAAGAAAACAATGTTTCAGGGAATTGAAAAAAACTTCATTTCTCAAAAATTAAAAATTTATAAAACTTTAAGAAAACATTCCTATCAATCAGTTATTAAAATACAAATGCAATACAATAACGATTTTTTATAAATAACGATGTAAATTTTATGTATTGTGAAAACTAGTTAAAATTCCGGTACTTTTTTGTTCCAACTGTGATAAAAAGTATTAAAACTTGTAATATAATTTTAAAATGCATATTTAATCATGTACAACTAAATGAAGAAAACAATGGTGTAATTAGATTTTTCGTAGGCCCTTTTGGTTCCATAGAAAACAATATTCAAACTCGGGTGCACATAATTTCTGAGCTGACAGTCGTTACTACATCCACATATATATTTCATACACCCATACTTCACTACTGGAGTCAGGGTTTTACAATAATTGTAACTCCTTGTTTGTACTACCTTTACTATTAGTGTTGTTAATTTGCTGTTTTGGGTGTGTTTTTAGTGTTGTTTATTCAATAAATTATTGTTTCATAATATATTTTTGCATCTTATACTCGTAATGCAGTTATTATTATTATGCCCATGTAAATACCATCACAATTATCGGTCTGACCATCAAATTTCATCAATAATATTCTTTAAATTCTAATTTTATTGTGATACCTTGATCTTCCGAGAACAAGTGTTTTAAAACATACAGAATATCACTTAAGGTATGCTTTGTACAGAAACAAAAAGTATACAAGCAATTGACAGTGTTAAAATTATTATGTATGTAGTGTTACTCCCTCTTTGAAATTGATTTTGTCAGTGAACTTTTGATTTACAGCAACATCACTCTGTTTTGCTGAGAAGCAAGCCTATACACAAGAAATTCTAGCAATTGTGATCCAGCAGTTAATGGAGATAACGCCTCTGCCGACCTTGCTAATGCGAACAGTCATCCAAGCTTTGTCTCTTTATCCACGACTCATAGGCTTCGTCATGAATGTTCTCCAGAGACTCATTCTCAAACAGGTGCATTCACTTTTGTAACAGCATTTTGCATTCAGCATTTTGAAGAGTCTTCCAATCAGGACAAATTTGCTTACTTATTCATATTTCTCCTAACCTAAATAATGCTTTCCTATTTTAATATAGACTTAACATAGTCATTCTTTAACTTAAAAACAGGGAAATATCTAATCCAATTTTTATGTTTAAATATTGACTATAGAAACAAAAAGACAGTCCAAGACAATGCATTTGCTGATGCTAGCTAATGGTGATTGGTTTTAAATAAGCACTCAAACAACTGTTTGACGTACTATTAGTTTCAGCGTGTGCTGGAAAGAGTCAGAGAGGGATCAAAAGAGAGAGAGAGAGGAAGACCGCTGTCGCTACCTGTGAAAACTGAACATTAACTAATTTCACCAAACAGGAAACCTGGCTTTACGGGACTCATACAAACTGACTTTCTTCTTGTTACTATCGTCAATGGTATTTAGGATTGGGATTCAATTGTCCTAACTAATACCTCATCTCCAAGAGTGATTTTTTTATTACTTTGTGTCTATGTCACTTTCAAAGGACTTACTAAAGGGATTTTTCAAAAGCAAAGCCTTCTTTCCTGTCCCAATCCTTTATAATTGTTATCATTTGTTATGACCAATGCCAGGAATCTTCATTCATTTGATTGATATTCACTCTGCCCCTGGGGTATTGTTTAATTGTGTATTGTCAATTAGCTGTGGACCATCAGATTTTGGATTACTCTTAGGATACAACAAGCTGTATTTAGTTGGCTGCTAAATTGAAATGGCTAATATAAATGAAAAGAAATTCATGTTTGAAATTGCTTTTTCATGAATTTAATTTAAATCTTAATTTTTTACTGAAAAAAATGTTTAATTATTAATATTAAAATAGTTTCTTAAGAGGGCTCTAAACCCCCGCGCTGAGAAGCGTAAAAACTGCTTTGCGCGGTCCAAGATACTGCCCTTATTTACTGTCGTAAAATTATAAATGAAATACCTATTTAAAGATAAAGACATTTTTGACTCAAATCGCTTTTTAGAATTTTCGAATTCTCCTTCATTTCGATTTTATAGGTTATTGAAGTTACCCAATATTCAAACTAGTGCCAAAATAAAACTAGAGCTGTTATCGAAATTTTAAAAAGCGATTTTAGTCAGAAATGTACCTGGTTTCAATTTAGTTTTGGTTTTAGATCGATATCTTTAAATCTGTAGCCGCAATGTTGGACCGCGCAAATGCCTGCATGTTAATTTATTGCCAAAATATGCGGTGATTCGTGAGATCCAAGTGGCGAAACCTTGAACTTCTTAGTCGCGGATGGATTTTACTACTTCATTCATAAAAACCTTCCTTCATTTAATTTAACATCGATGGATGCAATGTAGGCCTACGACGACTGATATCAGTATTATTTTACAGACTGATTACTTAGAGTTAGTCTAATTACTTTTGAATGGCTTATTTCGTTTAAATTAAAATGTGCGTTCCCATGTGGTTCCTGATATAATCTAACTACAGAGTAAAGCTTAACATTTTTATTCGTAATGACAGTGCACAATATTTATTATATCATGAAAAATACTGTAATAATCATCTATATACAACATTTTTATGAAATAAATCATTTAAACTACATTAACGAATGCGTACAGTTAAAATATTAATTCAATAATTCCGGCTTGACCAAAGCAATAAGTAATTCTATAATAAGTCACTGTCACTATTGGCCTTTGTTTTATTTAAAAAATATAAATACAGTAATGTTAAGTCGTAACTATTAATTTATTATAGTTCATTAATGTTGTGGTAGAAAAAATGCTAGGTCATTTACTTGTAATTTTATAAGAAGGTAACTTTGAAGCAAATATTTTACCTAAACGATAACAAGGACAGAAAAATATGACAGCCGGGGGACGGGGCGGGGCGGAGCGGCAATCCTTTTGTGAACTTGAAGTCATGGGGCGAGGTAGTGTTTGGGAACCTCGTACCACTCCCGGTGTATTCCGTTGAACAGCCAATGAGAAGACTTAGGACGGTAAAACTTGACATAAGTGATATTTAAACATTGTGCAATGCGAAGAGAATTATAAAATACTAATTTAAAAAAGTTTTCTTAATTAGCATAGTATGTGTTGGTAGATGAATTTAATACAATATTTATATAAACTGAACAAATATAACGGTGATCGATTAAGGTAAGCTTAAGTTTACCGAAATCGATCACCTTAACATTCGTAGCCTACATATTGCACTTATTTTTTATCAATACAGTATAAGTAGACCCTATTATACTGTATGAAATTTGCATTTTTTTACGTTACTTGTGTATTGAAGTAAAATTGTTCAACTATTATTATATTGCTGAAATAAGATGTTCTGATCGGTTTGGTTTTGTATTAATTTAATGCATGTTCAATTACTTGAGTATCCACTGACCTAATTTGGGAGCTCGTGATCAACTTGTGGCAGCCACACTGATCAACTTGGGTAGTCATCGTAATGGACTTGGCTATAAAAATGTCAAAGTAATAAAATGTTTTTATTGGTAATTTGTGAACATTTATAAAAAAGTTTTTAATATGTTTGCCACATTTTTACAAGATGTACTACGTTCATGTATCATACTATCTATTCAATTAATTACATGTTTTCAACCAGCTCGTCTAGTTTTAGTAAATTAGTTGGCTTGTAAAATTGTTGTACACAGTTGTTATTTATTTTTATTTGTTATGCATTTTTATATTATTTTCGTAATTAACTATTCCAATATTAGGAATTAATTAACTACTACAAAATTAACTATAACAAACCTACACATAGGAACTAATTAGATGGCTGCTGAGTTACTATATCCCCTGTCACTGTTATTTATATGGTGTTTAAGAAAATATTTAGGGGTTACTTTATTTTCAATATGTTTGTTGTATTATTATAAGTTGTACTTCAGTTAACTATGTTCTGTGTAGTATTAACAATGCAATTATTTTTTTTTTAATTACTGTAGTTTTGAGGTAATTAGTTGCCTTAAGAATTTGTTGTTATATAGTTTTACTTCAATTGTCATGCTTTTTTACTTATATGTTGGAATTGTCTTAGTAAGAAAACTTATTATTGTATGTGCTACAGTACTTACACTACCTTTGTACAATACATAATATGTTAAATGATATGTTATTTAGTTAAAAATAATTGTAAAAACCGTACAATAAATATTAATCAAACTACAGTTTAATTGACAGTTGGATATATTATTCTACGTTAACATCAAAATATTGTTGTATGGTTCATTTAGCATTATTTTGTTTTATTCTTCAATTGACTGTACAAAATACATTGTTATTTTTAAATGTTTGGCATTTTATTGAATAATAAACCACGTAAAGCAAATTGTTAGGGTGCTAAACACTTGTTACAGCTATTTAGTAAAATACATTATTTATAGTTGTCCTCAGTTCTTTAAGCGTACCTAGCCCCACTTTTATATCAAACTCTTCAATTGTTGGGTATAATAAGTGTGGTATATAAATCAATTTTAAATTTCAAACGTTTTAGGAGTCAAATTTTGTCAAAACCCGTGATTTTACAGTAAGCTTTGATTAGAAGTTCAATAATTTAGTAGCCCTCCTTATTTTCAGTGGAGCGTAAAAACTGCTTTGCGCGGTACTACAAACTACTTTACTCATATAAAAAACTGAGACCAAAGTACTGTGTGAATTGCTGAGGTCAAACTGGTAGACTAAGTAAGTCTAAACTACCCCGAACATACATGTTTATGAGGCCAAACTACTGTCAGGCAGGTGAGCCCAATCTGCTTTGAACGTCTAAAGTTATATGTTCGAAATTGATATATGCTCACAGCAGTTTCTCTGTTTTAAATTGTTGGTTATTTTTAACAGTCGTGTTTAAAAAAATCGTCATATTTAGTAATTTGTGTATGCCTAATTGAGTCATATTAAATTTATCACTTCTAAAATACTGTGAAATATTTATCAGTAAAACTAAAATCTTTGAAAAGTAATTGTGTAAGAACTGTTGTCGAAGTAAAATAAGTGCTTTTCTCATGGCAATGGGAAAATTGAGCAAGATTATAATATATTATTTTAATTATAATTGATATCATTCATACGGTTCGCTTCGGTTTTCGTCTCTGTCCGCGAAAATCTTTGTTGTAACAAAATGTTCGCTTTTTGAAACCCCCGTCCCCGTAGTGTCATTTTCCGTATTGTAGTAATTCATTCAGCATACTTCAGAAGCAAATAAAAAAAGTGGCCACATTTCAATTATTTTTTAATGTTTGGAAATTAGTGTGTTATGTTGTAACTGCCATAAAACTATGATAGTTTATGCTAAATCATTTTTTATTTTATTAAAAATAATTAATAAACCGTACAAAACTATAAAACGTAAAATAAATAGACAGTTGGTATTTTTAACCATTACTTTTTAACGTGATTTATTAGTTTTTAGTAAAGCGTATCCTTTAAGCTTTAGCGTATGTTGTTTTAATCTTTAACTGAACATAAAAAGATACGAAATAGAAATTTATTTGCCAATTAATGCCTTTTATTAAATATTTAACCACATAAAAACCAATATTTAGATCACAATCCAAGAGCTTTAAGAAATATTTACAAAAACCATTCTTTGTAACGTAATTTACTTAGTTTTTAGTAAAGCGTATCTTTATGTTTATAAATCAAACTCTTCAATTTTAGAATATAAGTATGGTAAGCCTATGCCTAACTATGTTAAATTTTAACCGTTTTGAGAATAGCAAGATTTGAACAAGAATTATGATTTTGGAAAACGTTTCAAGTAGAAATTCAATATTTTAGTAGACCCCCTTTTTGATCAGTGAATAAATTGATTTCGCTGTAAAAAGTCTACTTTTCTAAACAAATATTACTTTTTTTTTGTAACTAAAAACTAATAAAACTATAGTAAAATATTACTATTTTTTATAAAAACAAAATGACACAAAAAAATGTTAAGAAATAAAATACGGCAGCAAAACCGGTACTGACTGGAAAATTGACAATTGTTGAAAAGAATTGGCCTTTGGGCTCAACATACATTCAGACAGAGAAGGTCGGGCGTGTAGCCACCTGAGGAGACGGCAGACGGGAGGAAAGGGTAATTGGGGTTTCCGGTTGAAAATACTACGAAAACCTACTATACAGGAAATGATTCTTGGGACTATATTGCACTTCGTCCGGCGGATTAAACTGGACGTAGTTCCAACTTCTATCGCCAGTGTCGCATGACTTCTATATTTTCTTTCCCTTTAGAGCCCTCTTAACCCCTTCGCTTCCGACGTCCGTTATGTGGTATTTGCGAAGACTTCCAAGGTCCTTTTTGGTGAAAATGCATTGTTTTAAGAAATATGCTATATATTTTTTATTTATGAATGGAATTGAATGATTTTTGTTTTTTTTTTTTTTTTTTGTCATTAAATTCTCTATAAATATAATTGATAAAGTAATATTTATTAGTTAAAAAATGTTTATTTATATGTATATACATGTATAAATAATTTTTAATTTTTTTTATTTTTATAGTTTGAACTAACCTACAGTGCACAAAAAAAATCTTAGAACATTTTCAAGATATACATTTTAAAGAAAATCTTGTTGCTAACATGCTTACAAATTTGTATGGTCTTACCTTTAAAAATGTCTGAGTTGTAGAATTTTTTTTTGAACATGTTGTTTGGAATTTTCGCCCAATTTTACAATATTTACACTTCGATATAAACACTAAACAAACTATAAAGAAGCAAATACTAATTATGAAATAAATAAAACACTCTAAAAACAACTAAAAGTAATACGCAACACAGCTAACATCAAACGGACACATATGCTAAAGGTTAGCAGTAAACTACTGATTCAGAACAACAACTCAAGTTGTAAGTCACAGACGTTCAAATTCAAAGATGCGTAAAATTAAAGTTATTATTCCAAAGAAGATAAAACCTAATTTCTAGTGTAACCTGTATGTTTATGCATACGTTGCTATAGTTTCATGATAATCGGACGAATTTAAGTAACTGAAAAAAACTTTTCCGCGGACGTCCGATATATCGGACGTTGGAAGTTTTCGAATAAACCATGATGTCCGATATAACGGACGTCGGAAGCGAAGGGGTTAATCAGCCTAGTACTTGTCGGTAGAAATATGTCACACAACACAAATTTATTACAATATAACTACAAAATGTGCAAATATTATGGTGGTCGATTTAGGTAAACTTGGTCAGGAGATCAAGAATTTCTACAAAATACCATAATATTTATAAATGCTGTATTTATATTGTAATAAATTATTAATATTTGGGCAAATGAAAAATATTAGATCAATAGTATGTCAAAATATGGCTTATTTAGATTTGGTATAATTCAGCTGTCTACATAGCTAGGCTCTTGACAGAAATAATTTATTACTGTGACAACAAATTAATTATGATACAGTCTTATTCTGCAAAAATGTCTTATCTATACCTTGTCTATTATTTCTCTTTTTCATTCTGTAATGCGATTGTTAATTTATTGCAGGTTTGGAAACAGAAGAAGGTGTGGGAAGGATTCATCAAGTGTTGCCAGCGAACCAAACCGCAGAGCTTTCAAGTATTGCTTCAACTTCCTGCGGCACAGTTGGCTGATGTGCTGGACACTTCTCCCGACCTACGGCAACCCTTGCGTGACCATGTTATGACCTTCACCGATACACAGGTCAGGCCACATCCACTAATCAATGTGACTCTCTGTCCTGAAAAATAAAAGTTCCTGGAAATCCTGAAACATTATTGAGCACAGCGAGTGTTTAGGTTAGCACGCAAAGCTTGCAGGGGTATCCTCTAGTTATTAATATACTGTGAAATTCTAAATGCACAAACTGCTACTTCATGAAAATAGATAAAACAAAATCTAATTCAATTTGATTTACAGTTGAATAAGAAATAGGGCTTTAATAATAAATCAATTAGTTGTCATAAAAAGTGCTATGCTAGGTTTTTATTTTATTTGTTTATTTTTACCTATTTATTGTTTATATATAGACGAGCAAATGAACAGCTGGTGGTTATCAGCTGATCCTTTTCAAAATTTGTTTTGACTTTGATTGAGATCAAACTGAGAAACTTGAACTTAAGAAGCTGAGGTTTAACACACTAAGCTACAAATACCAGGTTCTAAATTCTATCAGAAATGTTAACTGACAAAGTAATTCTTTTACTAAGCATTAACAACTAAATTTAAAACAAAAAATGAAGTAATGATTGCAACTTTGCATCCACACAGGCATCCTGTGACATCAATAAATTGGCCATCCAACATTGGCCAGTTTAACCACACATTTCAACTTGGTCCCAAAAATAGGGTTTACACGCAACATTTTATTGTACGCCTTATCGTTCTTAGAAAAGTACATCAAAACGTCTCTTTTCTTCAGTGTTTGCTCGGCAACGTCTTTTCTTATGTTTTAGCTGAGCTAAGTTCGGTCAACGTTTAGGTTATGTTTACATTATAGCTCTACAGTAGAATGGAAGAAGCGCTTATATTATTCTCAACTATTTTTACTCTCGTTCATGTTTTTTATTACGGTCACTGTAATCCTTGTTTTTTATTTGCCACAAACAAGGAAAACCCTTATACAGCTCAGTAAAATCTGTAAAAAATTAACGAGTACATAGTCGTAAGTCTGATGACATAAATTTGTGAGATACTTTTTTTAATAAAGGAAACTAAATAACTTTGCTTTTTTAAATTGAAAATAGCTTTTTTTTAGCGACCAAATAGGACAGGTAAAGAAAGTTAGTACTGTATAGTGATTCCTATTTCTGGTGATATGACAAACAAGGACAAATGTTCACACCCTCCATCTTATCTTTGCAGTTTTCACAAAACAATGCTCGCCTCGTCAGTTTTCATTTCGTTTCGATAAGACGTACGTTTTGCTGTCTACACGCTACGTTATAGCGGATAGGATTTGTTGTTGCCAACTTAATGTACAATAAGACATTGTGTGTAAACCACCCTTAAGGACCGAGAACAGAGTTTATCGCCTTCAACTTGTTGCTATTAAAGCAAAGTAATTTACAATAAAAATGCAAGTTTTGTTAACATTCACCTAGTGCTGAAAAATTTACTAATCTTATATAGAAAATTCATTGTAAACAATGTGTCATTCTAGTGGATAAGACACTAAATGATTTTGAAAAGTACCATATTGTAATACTTCAATTTCTTTTTTTATGTATTTCTGTAAACATCCCCCCATGATGTACAAGTATGCTTCATATTTCTGCCAATGTTGGATTGTGGTAATATTATTCTTCAAATGCCACCATGTCGATTAACCCTTTTAACCCGGGCGGACAATATATTGTCCGCCGAAAACTACGTGAAGCGTACGGGCGGACCCTATATTGACCGCCGCAGTACTCGTCAAACGTACGGGCGGTCAATTTACTGTCCGCCATATTTCATACTATTAAATAATTATGTAGGCGCACCTTATGTATTCGAAATTGTTTTGATAATGTTTTATAGTATATAGTCTGCACTAATAATGAGGCTATTTCAATATTTTTAACGCCTTTTACTTTTTTTTATTTGAAATACTGAGGTAAAGTTTTGATCTGATCAGTAGCCTCAGAAGTTGTTAGCTGTCTGCATTCATCATACGGTGTTGTTGTGTTTATTTACATTGTGTTGTGAAGCAAAGTTCTTTTTATTTTATTATATTGTAGTTTTGTTGTGTTTGTTCTAATAAGGGAACAAAGTATGACAGGAGCAACAGGCAAAGATCAAGAACTATCTGTTCTCTTTGCCAAGAGGGCTGCCATCCAATATGTATGCCCAAACATGTTTGCAACTAGGCCATTTCAAATTTTAGCTTCGGACTTTGGTTTTTGTAAATATATAAACTTAGTGATAAGTGTAAATAGTGTGAATGAATTTCTTATACAGTGGGAGTGGAACTATGTGAAAGAGATATTACATTTGAACTTATGTGAAGCCACTGGTAAGTGATTTTTTAATTTTGTTCTTTTTTTCTAAAAACCCGGACATGACATTATTATTTGAATTTGCAATAGTACAATTATTCCTTGGCCTAGGGTTATGAAATTTATATATGTTGTAGCTAATAAAATATTGTACTGAAAAATGTCAGTTCCCACAGTAATATTCTTTTTATTTATCATAGTTATTCACCTCGAAATATGTTTTTTTAGTTTTTTTACTATAAAAACCTAATAAAACAAATTAAAAAAAATTATTTTCTGATTTAAATATAGTTAAAAGTACATTAATAAGTTAGAAAATTTGATTGTGCAAATTTTGGTACCAAAAACATTTTAATAGCTTGAGTATAAACAAAAAAATGGCATTTTATATACACACAAATAATAACCAAGAATTTAGCCTGCGGCGGTTTTGGAAGACCAGTAGAAAATTAGTACGGAAGTTGTAAGTGACAATTAATGTTTTCTCCCGGGTTAAAAGGGTTAATAACCCCACTGATTGTGAAATGCACTTAGTATTGAAATTCACTGTCAACTTTTTGAAATTTGAGATTACAATGAAATTGTTTCATGAATCATGTTTGCAATTTCCTAAAAGTGCATTTAACTGACAAACAATATGAGGCAAATAAATCGATTGATCAAGAATTAAAATATAAAAAAGCATAAATATTCAACCTAGAGACTCAATTCAGAATATTTAAAGAAAACAATTTAAAAGAATTTATTAAATCCAAAAAGGGTGAACTCAAACAAAATAAAGTAAGAAACAAAACAAAAAAATCATTGAGAAGAAAACAATTTTGAGATAAAAAAAAGATTAAAACCACTTGGAATTTAGTTAATTCAGAAGTAGGCCAACAGTCGCAATCCAATGGAAATTTAAAGTTATTCCATTAAGCTAAATACATAACAGATCTAAGGGACATTGTGAAACCTTCAATAACTTTTTCGTAAATGCACTTGAAGACTAAAAAATATCTAATATCACAACAGAAAACTCAATAAACTGTTATTTACAAAACTTTAAAATAGTTGAAATTTTTTCCAATTTTCCACGGTTACTGAGGAAGAATTAATCAAAATTATTGTATCTTTTGATATTAAGTACACAACAGGATATGATGAAATCCCTTTCACAATCATTAAGGATCTACCTTTTATTTTCTCACCATTAACTCATATAATTAACCACTTCCTGAATTCAAGCACATTCCCAGAGAAATTTAAGATTCCTTGAGCTGTCACAATTTCCAAAAAAGGTTAGGTTTAAGGGCACTAGGCCAGGAATTAGTATATTGTAGAGATAAGACATCAGCAAACTTACCTTAGAAGACAAGTTCACTAACACCAGAGTAATAGTAACATACCCAAAGAAACACAAAATCACATAAATTTTCTATGCTACTGGCACTTTCTTCAGGTGAGTAAAGAGAGAGAGTGAGAGAGAGACTGACATGGCTTCCACTATTGCTGGGTAGGCCATAGTGGACGCCATGTCTGCTACCTACCCAGAAATAGTGGAAGCCATCTCTCTCTCTCTCTCTCCCTCCCTTCCTCCCTCTCCCTAAGAAAGTGCCAGTAACACAGAAAATGTTTGTGTGATTTTGTGTTTCTTTTGTGTATGTTACTACTACTCTGGTGTTAGTGAACTTGTCTTCTAAGGTAAGTTTGATGCTGTCCGATCTATCCAATATACTAATTTCCAAAAAAGGTTATTTTGAGGATGTAAAATATTACAGTACTGTATCTCTTCCAGGTTTGTCAAACATCACAGAAAAAGTTGTTTATGATCAGTTTTATCACTAATTTGAAACAAAAGAACTGCTTGATAAGCAACAGCATGGTTTCAGATCTAATAAATCAACTATTACAGCCGGTATTTAATTTATAGAATATATTATTAACTCAACTAATAAAGGCCATAAGGTCATTGGTGTTTTCTTAGACCTGGCAAGAGTGTTTGACAGTATAGATAGAGCTTGAGAAATTGTTTCAAGTACTTAGTATTTTAGGGGTAAAAAATACAGAACTGACCTGGATTTCATATCTTTCAGGAAGGAAACAATTTGTCAAAATAGACTACTATATAAATAAACAATTACTTTTAGCAAATTAACTCTAAGGTAATTTAATGTACTGTATAGTATAGTATAACTAACTGACACTATTGCATGTATTTTGATGTACATTTCATGTAATAAAGAGATTTTTATTGATTTGATTGATTGGTAGATATGGAAAGTTTTAAAAAGCTGTAATTAACACAACATATACAACTTTTATTCCCAATCATTACATAGAATAAAGATTATACCTAGAAGCCCTATTTCAGTCATTTGAAGATCCGAGAAAATCCTGGAAAAAAAGAATAACTTTTGAAGTGCAAACTTTACATCTCTATGGAGATTTTAATACAGAAGACCAGTTCATGAATACCATCAATATAATACCACCAAGAAAAATGTCCATTTAATGTATATTTCAGAACTAATTCTTTAAACACCATTCAATTTAAACATAATAGAATAGTGTCTCTAAATCTAAGTTTGACAAGATTATCTATGAATCAGGAGGGCAGTATACTCAGTTGAAGAATAGTGACACTTTCTACCTCTGACAGCTCTTTTTCTGGCCTCCTTGATTTATGTTTTATAGTGCTGAAGTTCTTACTCTTAATATCCTTATATTAATGCTGCTAAATACACTGCAATTGACATTAGTTGTTTAGCTCTAGATACTACAGGCTATGGTTGTTGTGTTGGAGTTTTTCTCTGCATAAAAGTATTTCATTAATTATATATTTTAGAGTTTCAAAATTAAAAAAACCAACTGCTATCTCTTTTCTAAAAATCTTTGCTATAACATATTATTATTAAATAAAGCTATAAAGTCTATTTACATTATTTTTTTAAAAAAGGTTTGTATTTTGTTATTGTTCCCCTGTATTTCTAACTAATGATACTATAACAGAATGTTAAAATGATTTATTTTACAGTTAAAATCTTTGTGAATCCTTATCCCATCCTAATTATTGACTTCTGACTTACTGTTTCCAGAGAGCTTACATTCCGCAACCTGTTATGGACATTCTGATGGAGGGTTCTCAGGCACAGTTTGAAGATTATATCATCAAGCAGGAGCCGGTGAGTGAGATGTGGTTAGACATATTGGGTTTTTAGTCATACCCCAAAATAGTTGAGCTCAAATCAGTAGTTTTATAGTATCAAACTAAGGAATTAAAACACATTATACGTTCTTTTAAACTAGCCATGTTCTTCAAACACCAACATTTATTATGATGAAACCACATTTAAATATTCATAACAAAACTTCTACAAGAATATTTCTGTTTCTTTATAGAAAACTGAAATAAATAAGTTTATGTTTTTACAAATTGCATATGCATGCTTTGCCAAAATAACATGCTAGTAACTTACAGCTCACATTTTAATAAACAGTCAGTTGATTCTCGAAGATTAATAAGTTTTGAAGCTAAAGCCGACTAGAATAATATAATAAGGGCAGCTATTTAAAAAAATGTTTAATATAATGAAAGAAAAATGTAAAAATGCTATCATTTCAGTAAATATTGCAAATATTTTGTTTTTAAATTTTCATGATTATGGAACATTTGATGGGGTAGAAAAGGATTGTTGGACAAATAACAGGGAACTATGATGTATTATTGCATTTTAAAATCTAATTAATTAAGGGCGTTAGAGAAATTCAAATGAGGTTTCACTTAGTGAATTTGCAGGTTAAATTTGGAGCACTAGGATTTTAGTAGTAATGAAAGGAAAGCAAAGCAGCATACCTGATAAACTTGCTAGACTGGTACACTGTAGATAGATACAATCATATAACAAAGAATTAAATAGTGAAATATTTTGGGGCAACTGACCCCATCTTTAGTCACTAAGCAACTGAATACACAGTCACACTTGAGGTAGGTGGATGAGGTGTTGCCAACTGTAGAGCACTTAAACACTAACATGTCACTTCTGCTCCTACTATGTGATAAAATGGTGTAATAATGTGTATTATTCTGCTGCTTAGGTGGAGGAAGAAGAAACAGGGTTTATCTTATATTTATATTAGGTGGGTTCTAGATTTTGTGATCCATTGATGTGCAATTACCATTCTTTTAAGTTGAGAGGTATTACAAATTACAGGGAATGATTGGATAACTTTAACAGTGAAACATTGATCAAAGTTCTGATTGTGGCTCATGCTATGGGATGAAACAGGTTTTTCAGGGTTATTTATCTTGCAGTCATGTCTATGTCCATTCATACGTTTACGGAGGGTTTTTGTGGTTAGGCCTATACTTTGAGATGGGCAGAAATTACATTATAGTTGATAAATAATGTCTCTGGAGTCACAGTTATAATGATCATTAATTTTATATTGAATGGGGGTGGAAGAGCTAATAAATATAGAGAAAGGGCTGGTTTATGTAAATTGCATGTTTTACAATTTTTCTTATTGCATGGAAAAGAACCTTGAGCTAGATGTTGGCCTAAGAGGTGTGGTGGGATCAGGTAATTTTGGGTGGTATAAGAGGTTTGAGCCAATCTAATCTGGTTTTTAACAAGGTTTTGAGGATAACCTCTTTTTTCGAAAGCATTGGTTATCAAATCAAATCATTTTTATTGACATAAGACTTTTACAAGTATTGACAACGTCTACATGACACCAGATGGTCAAGTTAAAAGTAAATTAAAAGTGGACTTAAACTATAGATTATAACTAAATGACAATTATACATGTAGCTCTAACAATAAAGATGTATGCAGGATTATTTATAGAACAATTATATTTTAAATACCAACTTTCCATTAAAATAGATTTAAAAGGAATTAAAATATATAATTACTTCATAAATTATAGTTATAATAAAGTATCTATAAAGTCTTTATATATAAAATATTTATATTTATGAAGTATAAATAATCTTCATAAAGTAATCTATAAATCCTATAATTACTTCATCCAATTGTAGGATGTGTACAGTGTACATTTTAATGATTACTAATGCTACCTCAAAATTCACACCAATTTTAATATGAGTCAACTCAAAATGCAGATCACAGCAGTGAAGTGTTTCATCCACATTTAAATAAAGTTAACCAACCTCCACTTTAAGTGCATTTTATAAAATATATTTGCTGATTCGTAACTTTCAATTTTGAATAGCAAAGATATATCACGTGATTGATGATATTCTACAACCTGATAAGAAGCAATAAATATTTATTGCTATACAAACATTATCATATGATATTAACAAATCTTCTATATACAAAATTGTTGCTAAGTCATGTAAGAAAAACTCATAAATACTTAATCTAGAAAATTGTAAAACATTTACAAAATTTCATAATATTTTCAACGTTGAACAAAAGCCTCATTAGTCACACAGTTACCTCATTTAAAATTTTCAATCATTTGTTGCCTCTCATAAATAAATATCCTGTTAATATTTTTTTTTTTTAAGTTCTATTCATGGTTATTGTCAAACACCTTTTCAACATTGAAGAATTTTTAGTTTTAAAAACATTATTTTGTAGCAATAAAGATTAAATTTTGTAAATGTTTTACAATTTTCTAGATTAAGTATTTGTGAGTTTTTCTTACATGACTTAGCAAAAATTGTGTATATAAAAGATTTGTTAATATCATATGATAATGTTTGTATAGCAATAAATATTTATTGCTTCTTATCAGGTTGTAGAATATCATCAATCACGTGATATATCTTTGCTATTCAAAATTGAAAGTTACGAATCAGCAAATATATTTTATAAAATGCACTTAAAGTGGAGGTTGGTTAACTTTATTTAAATGTGGATGAAACACTTCACTGCTGTGATCTGCATTTTGAGTTGGCTCAGATTAAAATTGGTGTGAATTTTGAGGTAGCATTAGTAATCATTAAAATGTACACTGTACACAACCTACAATTGGATGAAGTAATTATTTTGGTTATAGATTTTAATTCCTTTTAAATTTATTTTAATAGAAAGTTGGTATTTAAAATATAATTGTTCTATAAATAATCCTGCATACATCTTCATTGTTAGAGCTACATGTATAATTGTCATTTAGTTATAATCTATAGTTTAAGTCCACTTTTAATTTACTTTTGACTTGACCATCTGGTGTCATGTAGAAGTCAATACTTGTAAAAGTCTTATGTCATTAAAAATGATTTGATTTTGATAATCAATGCTTTCGAAAAAAGAGGTTATCCTCAAAACCTTGTTAAAAACCAGATTAGATTGGCTCAAACCTCTTATACCACCCAAAATTACCTGATCCCACCACACCTCTTAGGCCAACATCTAGCTCAAGGTTCTTTTCCATGCAATAAGAAAAGTTGTAAAACATGCACTATACATAAACCAGCCCTTTCTCTATATTTATGAGCTTTTCCACCTCCATTCAATATAAAATTAATGGTCATTATACCTGTGACTCTAGAAACATTATTTATCAACTCCAATGTAATTTCTACCCATCTCAATATATAGGCCTAACCACAAAAACCCTCTGTAAACGTATGAATGGACATAGACATGACTGCAAGATAAATAACCCTGAAAAACCTGTTTCATCCCATAGCATGAGCCACAATCAGAACTTTGATCAATGTTTCACTGTTAAAGTTATCCAATCATTCCCTGTAATTTGTAATACCTCTCAACTTAAAAGAATGGTAATTGCACATCAATGGATCACAAAATCTAGAACCCACCTAATATAAATATAAGATAAACCCTGTTTCTTCTTCCTCCACCTAAGCAACAGAATAATACACATTATTACACCATTTTATCATATAATAGAAGCAGAGGTGACATGTTAGTGTTTAAGTGCTCTACAGTTGGCAACACCTCATCCACCTACCTCAAGTGTGACTGTGTATCCAGTTCTTTAGTGACGAAAGAAGGGGCCAGTGGCCCATAAATATTTTATTATTCAATTCTTTGTTATGTGATTGTATCTATCTACGGTGTACCAGTCTACCAAGTTTATCAGGTATGCTGCTTTCCTTTTCTTTCATTACTTAGTGTATTTGAAAATTTCTCAAATCTAAACAACAATCTCTCACAAGAGCCTCTGGCGAGGAAGGGTATTACAAAGAGTTGAAAATAATTGTCTGCCAATTCATTCTATAAACGTGTCCTGATATCCTTGTTTACTGATTTATAACGATCTTATAGTGTAACCCTTTTATTATAAGTTAGTCATTCTCTGTTTCAGAGTTCTCCGCCAGATTTAACCATAGACATAAAGGAGGAACCATCAGAAGATGTGGAACCAGCGCCTCCAGGGATGGATTGAATGAATTATATTTATAGCTTATTGTTAATGCTAATAAATGTTTTATACAATTACTTTTACGCTTACAGTTATTTAAAAATTATAAATACAGTCCTAGTCTTTTATTAATAACAATAAGATAAAAGATGCCTAGTACGAGGTTATTCAAAACCTGATGGACAAGAAGAAAGAATTTAGATGTTTTCTCCTTTTAGTTTTTTAACTTAATTTTGACAAATTTTATGTTAGGTTAAAGGGCACTTGGCCAGGAAATGGTATATTAGGAGGGATAGGAAACTTACACAAGAAGACAAGTCCACTTGCACCCCTGCAGTAGAAAACACAAATATAAATCACATTACACAATTGTGTTCTCTCTACTGCAGGTGTTAATGGACGTGTCTTTCTTAGGTAAGTTTGCTTATGCCTTGTCCCTTGTAATATACTAATATCTTATCACTTGGTGTTTATCTTGTGCAAAATGTTTGTCTACCAACCTAGAAAACATACATTTTATAAGAGCTATCCTGAAAATAGAGCATTTTGAAAGAATTCTTATTTTATGACATTCTTCCAGAAAGTATATCGGAGTGAAAATGACACGCAAGTAAGTGTTATCTGTGTCATTCACATACTTTGCCATCTTTGTTGTAGGTGTTAAAATATATTTGAGAGAAAACAACATATAAATAAATGGTAATCTTTGGAACAAGTATTGTAGGGTATTAGAAAACTTAAATCACATTTTAGTGCAATGAGTGAAAATTTATGTTTTTACATTTGTTATGTTACACGAAATATGATGAATAATGGTTTCCAGCAACTGGAAACTACTATACATAACAGTCCTGAACATCTTAATTTGCAATCTTTAGCCTTACTTTGTATTGTTTGATTTATCAAGATCCTTCCTTGGTCTATCAGCGTAATAAGGAGAACTGGTATCTGGACTCCTTCCTATTTATATTTTCTAAAACTTTCCGCTAAATAAATGTATTATAATATCATGTAATTTTGATAGAATTTTTTTTTGGAATATATTCTTCCCTTTTCCTAAAATAAATATATTGTATATCTGATATTTAAAAAAAATAGAATATTTAAGAGTATGGTAAAAAATGTGTGTAAGAATTAATGTTACATAAAATAATGACTGAATTGCTTAAGCCTTATATATGTACTATAGTATATGGATATAGAAATCAGTTTTCAAGATTCAAATTTATTATTTGCATACATCACCTGTAGACATATAGTTTTGGAATTCAAGGATCAAAGGCAATTTGCAATGAGTGATATATCTTTAATTCAGTGATTACTTTATTGTACAGTAACCATTGATATCGAAATAAAGTAAAAATTCACAACTGTATTTGTGTGGCAGCTAACTCAGTTTTATGCTGCAGTTGCAGAATTTAGCACACAATTAACATTACTACTCGAAAATTGTAAGGGAGGCTATATCGATTTTCCCCTACCAATGACGGTGGGTCAGTCCTCCACCCCTCTCCAGCGTACCTGCCCAACCAGTTCCCAACCCAACACCTGTTATAATAGCTGGAAGGTCATTCGCCGATCTGTCTCAGCAATACCACTGAGAATACCACATCACAGCATGGGCGAAACATCTGGTTATCTTGTAAACAGTGTAGATAGCAGCTTGACGCAGTAGTCACTGTAAAATATAGATCTTATTTATGATAAGCATAAGATCTAAGACTAGTAAATATTAATTAGCACTACTAAACACTGACCAATTAAATTGGAGCAAAGTTTGGGTAAGTAAATAAGAGCCTTTATCACCTAAAATACGTATGTTGACATAACTAAGCTAAGAATCAAAACTTGTGAATAATGTGTTATTTTTACACAAAAAACAAAAAAATGTTTACATATTTTTAAAAATTCTTTTAGATAACATAAATTTCTTTTAGATTAACATATAATAATTAAACTTGTACTTAATTTTTTAAAAGTTGTTTATTTTATTGATAAGCGATAAAATATTAATTTGTTATCCAAGGCTTCAGTTTCTTCAGTATATATTTATTGTATAGCCTTCACAGGCTAGCTACCAAAGCAAACTAATGAAAGATTACACATCATAAAAGAATTACACAGAAGATTATAAATCTAAATAAAACAATAACTACAGTACAAAAAACTTGTGTCTTAATATTTAAATATTGATCTCCCGTCTCAGTTAAATCTTAACCTTTAGTAATAAAAACGAAATATCATTCCAATTACAATCCAGGGAAAATCTTATGTTAAGAAATACTTTAAAAAGTCATAATATGCGCTATTTGGTTGATTTTCCTACACGTGTAACTAATAACACAAAATCAGCTATTGATAATTTTTTTGTAAAAAATATTCCAACAGATTGCTTTTCGGTTGGTGGAATTGTAACCCTACTATCTGACCACGACGGGCAGATGTTAGAAATAGCTTCCCCAAACATACAAAAACTGCATGATCTGGCTATCATTAAGGAATCTCGTAGTTTTACAACTGAAAATATTGAGGTATTTTTAAAACTCTTAAATAGAGAGACATGGCATGAGGTTTTTATGGCACCAGTTACAGAAAAATTCTCAATATTTTTCGGCATATTACAATTTATTTTTGATCAAGCCTTTCCTAAGAAAATGATTAAAAAAATTAAATCTAAAAAAAGTTGGTTTTCTGAAGAATTGAGACAAGAAAGAAAAGAACTTATTCGAATAAATACAAACATTAGGAACACAAAAAATCGTACCTCAATTAAAGCTTTAAAAGATAGAACCCACAAATATAAACAAAAATTAAATAGGTTCAAAAAAAGTTATTATGATAGAAAAATAGCGAAATCTTCTAATATAAAAAAAACAATATGGGGTATAATAAATAACGAAGTAGGGGAAAACAGAAGAGAAACTGATAACATTACCATAGAAAATAAGGGGAAAGTGTGCACGGATCCAATAGAAATATGCAATTTATTTAATAATTATTTTGTAAATCTAGTTAAGAATGTCAATATCCCTAAACCCATTGAAGAAAACATCAATAATACTAGCAATAGCCAGTTAGGACAAAATATAAAATTATCTTTTAACTTAAAGCCAGTTGAACAAGATGAAGTTGAAAAAGTAATTTCATTGCTCAAGAATAAATTATCATCTGGATATGATGAAATTCCGGTAAAAGTACTGAAAGCAGCTAAATTTCACCTTAGTATGATCCTAAAACATCTAATAAACTCCTCATTTATAACAGGATATTTTCCAGATCAACTCAAAATTTCCAAAATAGTACCAATCCACAAAAAAAATTGCAAAAAGGCCATTTCTAACTACAGACCAATTTCCTTGTTACCTACTGTATCCAAAATATATGAAAAATTAGTGTGCAACCAGCTAGTGCAATACTTAGAAGACCATAGATTGATTGATAATATTCAACACGGATTTCGCAAAGGAAAATCAGTTATTACGGCAGCTGTTTCATTTATAGAGTCCATTATAGAATCAGTTGATAAGGGCGAGGTGACAGTGGGGATTTTCATGGACCTGTCAAAGGCATTTGACAGTGTAAATCACTCAGTATTAATAAAAAAGTTAAATATGCTTGGGGTAAATAAACACTCACTGGATTGGTTTGTATCCTATTTGACAAATCGATATCAGTTTGTAGAAATAAAGTATTCAGAGAGAAATAGGGTATATAGTGCTGCATCAAAACTGCAATTGATAAAGTATGGTGTCCCGCAAGGTTCAATTTTGGGCCCATTACTGTTTATATGTTATTTGAAAAACATAGACCTTTCATTGACTAACACTCCACAAAGTAGCCTCTGCTTATACGCAGATGACTCAAACTTGAGAGTATCAGCTAGGACGGTGGAAGAAGTCGAAATTTTAGCACATGTTGAACTAAATAATATTAAACAGTATTTGAATGAACAATCCCTTCTATTAAATAGTAACAAAACAAATTTTATTGAATTTAAAACTCCTCACAATAAAAGAAAAGATAACTTAAATATTATTATTGACGCAAGGTCAATTGAATGGAAATCAACTACAAACTTTTTAGGCTTGCAAATTGATGACAACCTTAATTGGAATGGACATGTAAACAGAATATTTAAAAAAATAAACTCAGGGTTATACGCTTTGAAACAAATGTCAAGTTTATGTAGTTTATCGAATCTAAAATCAATTTATTACTCATACATACATTCCCATATTGCTTACGGAGTGTGTTTGTATGGAGCAACAAGTAAAGAAAACTTAGATCAAATCCTTAAACAGCAAAAGAAAGCAATAAGAATAATAATGAAACTTTCATTTGGCGAGTCAGTAAGAGAACATTTTAAAGAATTAAAAATCCTGACAGTCTATGGGCAATATATCTATGACACAATCACACTCTCGAATAATAATTTCACAAATTCAAGAATTTTATCACAACATCCGTACAACACTCGCAAAAAGAATGAAATTTTGACCAATCATCACCGATTGGAATTTTATACAAAAAAACCTTCTTATATTGGTGCCAAGTTCATAAAATCATTACCAAACACAATTAAAAAATGTAATAATGAACAAAAATTTAAAGAAAAATTAAAAACCTACCTCACTGAAAATGTAATATATTCTTTTGAAGAATTTTATTATTTAAGTATTTAACTTGTGTGTCACTGTCATTGTTTTTTAAACTATATGTATGCATGTACTCATACATTCTTCAAATATGTAGTTTTGTTTCTCTCTTTTATCTTTTTTTTTTTTTGAATAGAATATGACCTCTAGTATTAAGGATTGTATGTATGACACTATTCAATTGTACACTGTACCTATAATGAATAAAGATAATTTTGAATTTTTTTGAATTTTGAATTAATCTTTATCTCCTACAATAAAATTATAAGTGGATACTCTTTCAAGTTTTAAATTTTAGCTAAAAAGCAATCAAATTTTGCCTGCATGTAAATATAAAACATTAGATTTTCATTGTTTTAAATCGAAAAGCTACTTTTAAATCCATAGAAATAATTAATTGTTGAGACTAATCAATTTTTAGTACCTTGTAAATTGATTGTACTTGCAGTAAAATGTATTTTTCCATAAGTTCTGTTATACTGGTTTAGCCGCCTAATCTGATAATTAATGAGCAAATGATGATTGGTTTCCCTCAGAGCTACCCAATATATGAAGTAAGCTTTAGTGATCCAAACACAGCCATGTAAGTGTTGTGTGCAATGTGAACATATTCTAGGTTCTATTTTCTTTGATAAAAAATGGTGAAAACAAAATGTGGCCCTAAATTTATTTGCTTAATATTGCTAACAGAATATGGAGTTTATTTGCTAATCATTTATAATCATAGGAAGTAACGGTATTTATAATATTAAGAATTGTTAGACTTTGTGTTTACTATGAAAAGGCCTATAATATAATAGAAAATTATCATAAAAATGTAAATTATGTTAATCTGGTTATAATACAGTATTTAATCAACCAAAATGTATGTGGCTAAAAAAAATCTCCTAACACTTAAGGGTGGGTTGAAAAGACATCCTTCTACAAAGATATTTCATGAAGGAATGTTTTGTTTTAAGTAAAACAAACAGTAAAGCAATATCTAGAAAAAGATAAAAGTTGTAACATTTTAACTAAAAGTTTGCATTTTTGCACAAAATTGCCTTGATGGTTTTAGCATGCTGAAACATGCACATGGTTGAAAGTGTAAGAGTCCTTGGATTTCCAAGGACCTCAATCATATCCTTAAGTATTTTTTATATCAATAAGTTTCTTTGCCACTGAATACTTTGCAGCTACAGTCTTATATTTTCTACTCTAGCTTTCACAGCAAGTGAACTCTAACAATATTTTCTACTCTAGCATTCTCTTACCATTCTCCTTAAATTTCTTCAATCATAAGATTCCTCCTAATATTCTCTTTCAAGCATTTTTCTCAGCACACTATCTAACAAATTCCAAATCCCATCATTCTATCCCCCTCATTTCTTTCTAATAGGTTCTCTTCCTCTATACTCGTTATGCTCCTTCGGCCTGTATTGATGGAGGTGTATAACTGTGCCATATAAGGTTAATGTATCTTTGTCGTCGTCAGCTTCAAAAATCCTATTGTATTGGACTACCGGTTTCAGAGCAAGAACATCCAACAGTGGATCTGACCATGGAGTTCTTGCTCCGAAACCGGTAATCCAATATAATAGGATTTTGAAGATGAAGACGACAAAGGTATGTTAACCTTATCAGGTTGTCATATATATGCTCAGGAGGCTTTGATCTTGACAAGAGTAAAACTAAAATATGATCACAATTTGAAGAAGTAATATTAATGCTAAGTCTGTTCTTTTTATTACAATCATAAAACAATAATATTAGCTTATCATATTTTATTCTTAGTTAAGATAAAAATTACTATTCACTTACCAAAATTGGTATTGAGTATTCTACTTTTGAATCAGTGGGAGAGTCTTAGTTATGGAATTTGGTTAGTGCAACTATAAACAAAGGTCACGAGCACATCTATGTGCCTTTGTATATAACTTAAATAAACACTAAATACATAATAGCAAGGCATGATTGCACAAAATTAAAAACATGAATTTTAATATAATAATTTTACTTAAAATTCATGTACAAATATGCAAGTCAGGCAAATGCAAATCTAGAGTCAAACACCTAGGTCAACATGCCCACAACTTGCACCTGTCTCCAACAACCACATCCTCCATACATCACTTTATATTTTATTTATTTATTATTAAGACGTTGATTATCGAGATATGGGCAAATATGGATTTCGAATGAGTGTGATGAGCAAATGTAGTCATTATTACAAACTAAGGCTGACTATTCCTCTGAAAGTGTCGTTAATTAATAGGCCCAATGACAAATCTACAGCTGGTTTTTATCTGCTAATATAGACCCTGAAAGATGCATGTCCCATTAATATCTTTCTTATGTCTTAGTGGAAGACACTTATTGTTTAACATACTTTCTATTGTTTTTAATCACCCCTGCTTGTCTCTCGCTTATGTACTTCTTTATGACACTTTCCATCTTCCTTTACTATACTCAACTCACTCAAACTTTCTTATTTCAATGATATTGGAGTTTTATTCCTGTCTAAGTTAAGTGTCTCTCAAAAGATGATGTTCTATGTTTCGGAATGGCAATTGTACATTTATTTCGTAAATTATGGCTATTGGTTGTTTATTTGTACTTACAAATCCGAAAATATCAAGAATTGGATTTATGTCAAAAATTGCATTGTTTCATTGTAGTAGTCCAAGGAACTCGTCTAAAGATGTTGTTCTAGATGTTGGGTGTGTTTCCTAACAAATTTTATATACTGGAAAACATAAAAAGAGAATAAAGTAAAAATTCTTAAAAGTATTTTTATAGGAGTGTCGGTATTGCTTCTTATAACTGCTCTGATCATTTTTTTAAGTCTGAAAAAGGTTGGTTTGAGAACTTTCACTTCCCCAGACTGCTACACTTCATAGTTAATATTAGGAAAACCCAAGCCATAGTACGCAGCAAGAAGAAGTGATATGTCACCTACGGCATTAAGTCTTCTGGTTACAAAATATTTCTGAAGTTATTTTGCTTCTGACTTTATTAATGTGGCTATACAATTTCAAATTGTTATCTAGCACTATTCCCATATTTGAACATGTCTGTCCTTTTCACCTCTTCTCCCTTCAACATCAGCCTCTTCATCCAATTCCTGTCTTTAACATTATCATATGGTCATTCCCTGCCCCCCAACCAATCCAACTCATCCATCATCTCCACCATTACCTTATCTAATACTGCAGAGTTCCCCTCTCATTTAATGTCCTCCTCAACTTCCTCCCATGACAGTTTCACTCATCCGCAATATTTAGCCCCCAAATTGGAGCACTTTACCACAGTAGAATGACATTACTGTTTTGTTTTTTTTTAAGATGGAATGTCTAGTTAACAAGACTAAATATTTTGTTTAATAATGTATTTTGAGAGTTTATTTTCTGCTGTATATTCTTGATGGAATTTGTTAGGATGTAAATAGAAAGTAATTTTTCAATAAGATTCCACGAATTTAGTTTTCATTAAGAGCGCTTTCGCCGACTAAGGCCTCAGTTGTAAATACAGTATAAACAGAAAATATATGTGAATAAAAATAACAAAAAAAAAAATCACTTGTAAAACATTAAGTTAGATCAAATTTAAGTGGCTAAGTTTGATATGAATTATTATGAGTTAAATTATGTTCATGAGTTCAATTTTTTATGAGATTTCATCTTTAATTAAAGTTAAAAATATATTACTAAAATTTAGAGATGGTTGGGAAATACATTCATAGCAGTTTTGAAAGATGAATGTATTTCCCAACCGTCTCTAAATTTTAGTAATATATTTTTACCTATACTTAAAGATGAAATCTTATACAACATTTTAAACTCTAAACCATATTTTAACTTATAATAATTCATATCAAACGTAGCCACTTAAATTTGATTTACTAGTATTTAATGTTTTACATGTGATTTTTTTGGTCATTTTTATTCACACATGTTTTCTGTTTATAGTGTATTTACAACTGAACATGCCTTAACCGGTGAAAGCGTTCTTAATAAAAATTAAATTTGTGGAATTTCACTAAAAATAACTTTCTATTTATAGTTTATTACTTGATTTGAATACATCTTGTTACTACTCATTATTTCTAGACATTCAAATGGTGCGCTACAATTTATCAATATAGGGCATTAAACGGTTAATAACGTTCCATGGATGTATTTCTTAACAAAGATTTATATCTTTGTTTCGTGGTTCGAATTCTATGTAAAGTTGTAGATCTCTTAGTTACCCTGGCTATTGGGCTATTAATAAATGGTCCTTTCTGAGAAACAGACAAACTCAGTTAGTAATCTGACTATATGGGTCATCCACACTCATGTAATGATTTATATTCACCTCTAAAATATGCACAAAGTTGTGTCAGCTTCTCATATTTAAAAATATCTGATCAGCTAAAAATTATTAGCATTACAACCAACCATACATGTAATGTGGTATTGACCTAAGGTTTATATACAAGAGATTGCCTCATACAAGTATGCATCCATTTACAAGTGTGCATGTAGCATTTACGTCATAGGGAGGCCTCAGCTTAGTTTTTTTCTACCTTCACTGCTGTAAACAAAGCAAACCGGAACAATGTAAAACATTTGATATTCATACTCTCGATGACACTTCAGTCTGCCTTGTTTAATTTTGAATATGGTTTTGTTTTTAATTGTGAATTCATACGACTATGTTTGTGAGATGCCTGGAGTTGTGCTGTTGCAGTTCGTAATGATAGCCATACAATATTAAAATACCAGAAATTTAAATAACTCTAAAATACTCTTGAAAACAATACAGTAATGGTTTTTAGTCTGTAGTTTTAATTGTTCAGCATGCTGTGTTAAAGGCACAGAGTAAGTAATACACTTATTCTGTGGTTGGAGGTCTCCCTCTGACGTCACAACTCAGCTACATAACCCATATGAGAATGAGCCAACCTGTTATATAGGAGCCTTGGTATTGACCCACCTACCCATCCATACATGCACAATGGTATTAACCCACCTGCCCACCCACACATATACGATGGTATTAACTCACCCAGCCAACCATTCACGTACAATTCAAGACTATATGAATCGAAGTGTTAATATATGAAAAAGTAATAGTTACTAAACTGTATTTTATGTCTCTAATAGGCGAATCAACATACAAGAAGTAAATCCAATTTATATTTAAAAAAGGAAAAACAGGAAATATATATTTAAATTATTTCTTAGAAATATTGTTACATGTTAAATTTCTAATATAAGTTTACTATCAGTCCCGACCCCTGCAGACTGCAACCTCCCTTCTGGTATAAAGGAGGACAATGTCTTCAAGAAGCCAATTGGCCTGTGGGTGATCCAGATGATTACAGGTACACAACTCTGCCTTACCCACTCCCCAGTAAAACATTGTTAGAAGAGATGGAAATAGAACGACCAGAGCGATACCTTCCTGGTGAGATTTATAAGAATCAGCGGCCCAAAGAGCCTGTGGAAGACTTGTCAAAAACTGCCAAGTAAGGAAAAACTGTGTCAAAATGCTTTCAGATTAAGTTAGAGCTTACCTCTTCAAATGTTAGTACATTTTAAAATTGATACCTACATAATTTTAACAATGTTATAAATAAAAATAATATATATGTAATTAAATAAGTCATGCAGTAACTTAATACTTATAAGGTTTGGCTAGAAAGAAATCGGATTAGTATTGCCGTAGCCACAGAATAAATGCAATAAGGCTGAATATCATAAGGCTTATCACGTGACTTACCCTCTAACCGCTGCTTGAGTTTCGTCTAACCCGCAATAATTCCGCCTGTAACATCAGTTATAAACATATAACCTTTTGCCTTTGCGTTGGCAAAATGTTGAGTGTCCAGAAAGAAGAGCGTGTAAACTTGGAAAATAAAAAGTGAAACATTTTTAATGTTACAACAAGTGTACGGTGATGATTATTTATTACCGACACAAGTTTTTTGAGTGGTTCAAACGATTTAAAGATGGCCATGAAGATGCACACACTGGCAGACCATAGTCATCAAAAACCATTGCTAATATTGAAAAATTGTACCAAGGGGGCAAACAATAAATAAAAATTACTACATTAGCGTCCTGAATATCCTACGTGAGCGAGTACGGAGAAAATGCAATTTTATGGAAAAACAAGTCATGGATCCTCCACCAGGACAAAGCTCCGGCTCACAACGCTTTGTCAGTGAAGACGTTTTTGGCAAACCACAACATTCCCGTGTTAGACCATCCACCATACTCACCTGACTTGGCCCCCCTGTGACTTTTTTGTTTCCTAAAATCAACTCAGCATTGAAAGGAACAAGATTTGAGACTGTAGAAGCAGTAAAAAACCGCGACGGAAGTCATGAACCGGCTTACAGAAAATATCTCCAGCAGTGCTATACCCAGTGGAAAACTCGCATGGAGTGGTGTAACACATGAAGAAGGGAGTATATTGAAGGAGATAATATCAAATTGTTGTTAATATTTGTAAGTAAATTTTCAGCCTCAGTCCGGTTTTTTTTCCACACCTCATAATATATTAATTCTATGCAAATACAAGGAACAATAGGGAAATTCTTTTGTACCGATTCATGCAATTAATGACAATAACAAGTAAATTTCAACAATGATAAACTATAAAGAATTTAATGATTGGTTCCATCAGCAGAGTAAGTTCAAAATTCAACAATTTGAAATTTAATATATTAGAAAACTATTTTGTCATTTTAGATATTTAACTTATTAAGACATCTTCAAAGTTTCGTAAAAACATCCAAAACAGTTAATGAAATAATAAGTGTTTGTGACACCTTGTATATTAACCAATGAAGAATTAGTAAGTGCGATTCGTTTTTTTTTTTTTACAATAGATTAATGTCTGAATTGATTAGATTCAAACAAGCTTACCTTTTCTGAAAAGTCCTTTGGTTAAGCTCTTTGAAAATATACAAAGGAAAAGACAAAGCACAAAGCATGGATATATCTCTAAACTACAAGCACTATTTTCAATTCATCTCAGTGTGAGGTTTGAACAAGGAAGAAGAGGCCACCATAAATGGTGCTCGGGGAGATAATTCTTGTAATATTTAATTTGTTAAATAACTGATTTTTAACAAAAAATTAATTAATCAAAGTTTATTCTTAAAAATAAACACAATTGTTTGCAAATTATTAAAATTTTAATGATTTAAAAGGTACATAGTCAAAAGGTTCATAAAAGAAGTTATAAAACAGCGCTTGTTTTTTATTTTATATGAGAGTCATTCAATAATTAAAGAGACAAACAGGTCTAGAGAGGAAACAATTTTATTTTTACAAAACAACACTTTTACTACCTTTCAACATAATCCCCTTGAACATGTATGCACATGTTCCAACGGACCACAAGCTTTTTTATGCCAGCTGCAAAGAACTCTTTATATTGGTGTTTGAGCCAATTTCCCACAAACTTCTTGATGTCCTCGTTATCCAGGAACCTCTTTCCACGCAATGCCTCCTTCAGCAGACCAAACAAGTGGAAATCACTTGGTGCTAAATCGGGACTGTAAGGGGGATGAGACAGTGCTTCCCAGCCCATTTTGTTAATGGTTTCTCTGGTTACTTGAGCAATATGAGGACGTGCATTGTCTTGTTGGAGAATCACACCTCTTCTCTGAGATCCACAATGTTTCTCTCTCATGGCTGACTTCACTTTGTTCAAAAGCATATCCAAATAGTATTGGCTGTTAATTGTCCGCTGCTCTTTAAGATAATCACCAAAAAACACACTTTCAGCATCCCAAAACACTGTCAACATGACTTTTCCTGCTGATGCTTGGGTTTTGAATTTTTTCCTGACAGGTAAGCTGGTATGCTTCCACTCTGTGCTTTGCCTTTTTGAATTTGGCTCATAATAATGAACCCAAGTTTAATCACATGTTAAAATTTTGTTGAGGAAGTGCACATCTTCTATTTCATAATGTTCTTGTAACTTTGTACACATTCTCAACCTTGTTTCCTTGTGTAGCCATATCAACTCCTTTGAGACCCATCTTGCAATGTTTTGCGGTATTAAAACTTCAACTTGTTTTTAATAATGTTATGAACTGTACCTCTCCACAGTAACTCGGCGGTTAGCACAAATTATGTCATCAATTTGACTTTCAAGTGAGGGAGTTGAAACTTCAACTGGTCAGCCAAGACGGTGTTTGTCAGTCATTGAGTCTCTGCCATTTTTTAACTGTTCTACCCACTTGTAAAAATTTGCACGATTCAAACAATTTTCACTGTACACTTTAGTCATTCTAGAGTATATATTCACTGGTTTTTCACCTACAGCAAGTAAAAAATAAATAACAGAATGTTGTTCAACTAAGGAGGAATTTTCAAGTGGACTTGCCATCATTAAATGTATTTATGAGGTTATAAAAACAACAATGTTAATCAATCAGATGATCAGGGCTTATCCCAGTGATGCCAACTTAAAGCTATAAAAGTACCAAATTACTCTACCAACAGTTTTCTCCCCAGACCTGTTTGTCTCTTTAATTATTGAATGACCCTCGTATTATTGATTTTTTTAATAATGAATTTGTATACAGCTGTTCAAAGATATGGACACCAAAAGACCCAGGTTTCTATTGTGAGTTCCAACCCACAACAGAGATGTTGAACCCCCCAAGTCTACTGAGTGGTGTTCTCCAGAGGAAAGCTGAAACAATTAACTCATATGATCGTCCTACAAATCCTCAGGCTACAAAATTAAGTCAGTGTTGTGAGTGTGTTGAAGACTTAGAAACTAAGACAGCAAAAAGATGTAACCATCTGGATGGACTGTCATTTACAAACACAAGACCAGAAGATTTTACATGTCCACCAGATACTGATGTTAAGTTTGAAAATGCTTGCAAAATTGCTGATACAACTTACAAAATTTCTCCAAAACTTTTACAAAAGTTCCAAAAATGTAACAATGTTGCCTCTATTCCTGAATCACTGAGAAAAAAAGTAAATTTTGATTGTAAATGTAAAAAAATGAATTAGGGCTGTATTTTGTTTTTGATTAGATATAAAACATGATTAGAAAAAAACTAAATGAAAAATAAATCTCGATTTGTTGTACCGTAACATCAGTCTTTACTGATATCGCTTATTCATTATTCATTCAAAAGACACCAATCATTAAGATTATGGGCAAATATGAGGGGTGAATGAGTGTAGATGAACGAGGGTAGTCAGTGTTACTAACTAAGGTCAACTGTTCCTCAGAAAGAGCTATTTATTACTAACCCAATAGCCAATATGATAAACAATTTTTTTTAATAATAAACAACCTAATTTTACTATTTACATTTTGTATATGTAAAAAACATCTGAACTACAATCATAGCACTTTCAACGGTGATTACACTATTTACAAACATTTTTGCCTTTAGCCTCAAAGCAAACAGAGATGCCAAACAGTAACTAAAGCAATACATCTGGTAAAGAAACCTTGGCACAGTCATTATTAAATCCTGAAATGACAAAGGCTGTTTCTAACATAGTTTTTAAAGTTATTTAAATAATTATTGATTATTATTATTCATGCACTACTTGACTAGAAACATCCAGAAAGTAAAGAATGTTTATATCCACTGATTATTATTTGATGTAATTAATAATAACATTATCGATTAACCCTAGAACGTGAGACCAGGTGCTTCAAGCGCTATTTTCGGAACTATGCGCCATCATGAGAGTAGGCACGTCGCCTACTCAATAAAACTCAATAAAACATATGTTTATCATCAAGCAAGCGTGATAAACTTGATACCAATTGATGCAGAATGCAGAATTCCATACATTTCATATTTTTAATAATTTTTGTATGCAATTTTCTAAACCTAACAAAGATGATGTAGAAGAGCAACCGTCAGTTTACATTTAGCCATCTTTGTTTACAACGCTCTCGTGACCGCTCGTATTCATCATAATAAGTTTAGTGAAATGAAAGTATATTGTGTATGCCCCCCATTTAAAGTTTGCTGTAAAATCAATACTTTATGGAACCACCTTCATTTCTCATTAGTGGGTCTAGATAAATAATTGATATTTAGTATGCCTATGTAGAACGGTTTTTTCTATCTTTTGATGCAATTTGTAATTTTTTTCAACCTAGAGGAGAGAGCCAGTGGAGGATTTTGTAAAAATTTTAAATGAAAGGCTATGATGAGTTGCCCATCATTTAAAGCCTACTTTTTTCTGAATAAGATGCCACAAGTTTCATGTCAAAAGAACCATCCTATCAGAAATGGTGACTAGTTAATCTTTCTTAGCAGAGGGTATTGAAAAAGTATGAAACCACATTCATTTCTTTTAAATGGGTCCAGATAAATAATTGAGATTTAGTATAACTCCGTTGAACACTTTTTTCTATCTTTTGATGCAGTTTATAACTTTATTTACCAAGAGGGGAGGGCCCGTGGAGGATTTCGGAAAAAGTTTAAATCAAAGACTACAATGAGTTGCTCAACAATTTAAAGCCTATTTTTTTTTAATAAGACGCCATAAGTTTCGAGTCAAAAGAACCACCCTATCAGAAATGGCGACTTTCCTGAGCAGTGATATTTGGGTGGGAATTCCACATAATGTAAAAGCCAGTTATGAAGCTAGGTTTTTGAACAGAAAATTATCTTAAAATGTATTAACGACATTATGGTACAAATAACTCTTAGAACAGAAAATATCAAATTCCTAACTCAAATATCACTGCTAAGAAAGGTCACCATTCCTGATAGGTTGGTTCTTTTGACTTGAAACTTGTGGCATCTTACTCAGAAAAATTGGCTTTACAATTACGGGCAACTCATCATAGCCTTCCATTTAAACTTTTTACAAAATCCTCTTCCCCTCTAGGTTGAAAAAATTACAAACTGCATCAAAAGATAGAAAAACGTTCTACAGAGGTATACTAAATCTCAATTATTTATCTGGATCCATTTAAGAGAAATGAAGGGGGTTCCATACTTTTTTAACACCCTGTATATATATATACACTGTATATTAAAATTAATAAAACCAGAGGGCTCCTTTATCACATGGAAAATCACCATTTTTGTATTTTTAAAATCCAATATGCTATCAAAGACCTTATTATGTATTACATTACTATTTTTTTCTTTCTCGTTTATATTATTGTTGCAATTATACGGTTATACATTTTGGCACAGTTTTAAATGTTATTTTATAATTATAGATTAATGTAGAATTATAGATTAATGTAGAATTATAGTTTCTTATTGCTTGATATATTTAAGTGAATAGTGTATGGTATGTACAGTAAACCTCGTTTTATCTGGACCCAAATTATCCAGATTCTGGTTTATACAAATTAGCTGAATGACCCGATGGACGGTGAATTTGTTTTCTAAACTTGTTACAACACCGTCCAAACATTTAACGTCATTTTCTCATGGCAGAGCTGGTGATAAACTCATTATAGCTGCGTTGCTTACGGTGTGTCATAGACATGCTTGCGTGTAGGCATGGTTCCCGGTACACAGCAAACTGTATTTTATTTGAATTTGTTCTTGGGCAATCTACACAGTGTTAGCATTACTAGCTGTCATGTTGCACGCTCTTATTGCTTCATGATAATAGCGTGCAGAGTTGCCACTGAGTTGTGTACGTAAACATTAAGGTTATAGTACGGTTATGAATACGCAGAATACTGCATAGTGCTAAATTAATACTTTCTAGTGTGACAGTAAATATTAATAAACACTATTTTATATGGTATAAAGCTGGTTTATTAATATGACCTTCTTATACAGACGTTTATCATTGTCTAGACCATCTTTGTCACATGAATAGCTAACAAGATGAAGGTTATTGTATGAATTGCATCCTGTATATTCGGCTTTTTGTTGTTCATTTACATAAAAACCCTGACTTTGGTTAAGTTTAGCAATGGTGATTTTTATCGGGCATTCTTTCAGTTCCCGGTATATTCCCAGAAACATGCATTTTACAATATAAACGGGTTAGTAGCACACAATTTGGAGACCTCACAATTGGTTGACTGACCGGGGAGAGGGTGGAACAATTCGAATGAATGGGAGAGAGTGAATGAAGAAACTGTATGTCTGAAAGGGAGTTTGATATTGGGATGAGTAGAAAATTGTAGTTAAAAAACAATGACAATTTCCATAACATTGTATCATGTTCATGCAATAAAACAAATTATTATTATCACACAAATGAAGCAAGGTCACACCGTCCGTGCGCCTCTGTGAAGCTTACATTACCTATTGTACCATGTAGGTGTCTTTTACTGATATTTAACCTATTTTTATCTTGCATTTTTTTATCCGGATTTATATGTATACGGATCAGGATACCGCAACATTAATCCGGATAAAACGAGGTTTACTGTATATATTTTACTGCTGTTACATTTATGTTTTCTTATTTATTTATTTTTTGGTTTTTTTTTAATACATTTTGATGATTGTTGAGTAGGCCTAATTAATTTTTAATAATTGTATCAAATATGTGCCAAATGCCTGTACTAATTTGTTGTTTGGTAATAAAGTGATTTGAATTATCTAGAACATGTTTGGCAATTGGTTGACTATCTGAAACAGAGTTGATTTGTTGACAGTTGGAGTCAATAATCAAACTGAAATCATTAAAACAGCCCCAAGTTGTGAGAATACTTAAGACTTTTCTGTAATTTAATCTATAAAACGTCATTATTGATTTAATGAATTGAATGATTGATATCGTAAAGTAATTAATGGAAGCAGTAGAATATTCCAAATCTCGGAATGTCTGGTTTAAGAAGTGTACTATCTTACTACATTTATAAATTTAACAATAATTTATAGTCTTTACTAATATAAACATTAGAAGGAATCATTGTATTTTCTTATAATATTTATTTCTGTTAAAAAGTTATTTACAAAATTAAAACTAATTTGTTAGCAAACTCCCCAAACTTCCTCAAATGCTGAACAGAGTTTGGCACAAGTCAAAGCGGCCGAGAGTGGGTAGTTACTGATTGAAATTGTCTCTTCAACATAGTCGGCTTCAACCTAAAAATTAGTACAAAACATTTAGATGACAATACAATATTTTAACACATATATAATGTTAATGCACATTACTAAATATAGATTAGGGAAAAAATGAGAGCCACTTTTTTCAACTAACAAACTAACTTAAAAACCCCTTCATAAATAATAGATTTAAGAATTCCACTCCTTCTAAACTGAAAAAAAGTTAAAAAAGGCGAATATTCAAATAATTAACTGGTTAATGTAACATAAAAGGTTTGAAATTTGTGGACAGCAAGATAATGGAATGTGAATGTTAGTGGCATGTCATAATAAATTAACATAATTGATTTATTTTTGCACCTACTGCAAAAAATGTATCCTGCAATACAAAATTAAATGTACTTCAAAAATATAAGCTTTCTGACAGGTTAGTTGTTAGCATTTTTATGAGTTCTATACTTGTAGAAATTAATGTTTTGTTGATAAATTTGTAATATTAAAAATTAACAGCCAGCCTTTTAGACAAGAGTGAAAAGAATTGTTTCACTCATTTCATACTACAATCAGGGAAATTTTTATGTTAACCCTCTGAACCCCAGCTGCTGTTATTTCGTCAGTAAATATTAAAGTTTAAAAATCCCATTCCATTAATATTTCGCTGGTAAAGCTTATTTGAAAAATACACATTTTTTTGTTTACAATGATCTCTCCTTATCTCTCTTAGAGTAATAAGTGGCCAAGGACCACTTTGTACATGTAGGCCACCTAGTAGCTACATTCATTCCCTCTTCCGGTTGTGGCAAGTCCCATAATCGATATGTGTAGGTAGCATATCACTAAAAATTATACTGCTTTGACACAGTATATTATTATTTTGTATGTAAATGTTGTTTCCTTTTCATATATAGTTTTTCAGTATTTGTGACAGTTTCAGTGAATAGATATACTTTGTAAATAATTGGAGATTTAAACATCTTTGTTCCGTTACAAGTGTAAATTAAAGTGTCCAATGCTTTTTCATATAGTAAACATTATTTTATTGCAAAACCAATTACAGATTCTAAAATCTTGTACATTCCTCTATTTTTCAAAGTAGTCCCTTTCATGATCAATGCTTTTTTGAAGTCGCTTTGGAAGCTTTTTCATACCCACGTCTTCCGTTGACTCGGTCAGGAAGGAATCGATAGCTGCTTTCAGCTCTCGGCCTCTTGAGAATTTAACTCCCTTAAAGTGTTTTAAGGGAGTTTAAAGTTGGAGAATAGATAGGAATCACTGGGGCCAAATCAGGACTATATGAAGGATGTTCAATGATGTACCACTCGAATGTGACAATGAGATCCGTTGTTGTTCGGTGACATAAGGGCAGGCATCAGTCATGATGTAAACGAATGGCATTTGTCAGCCGACCCCTCCTTTTACTCTGTATAACGCAACAGGCATCAGTCATGATGTAAACGAATGGCATTTGTCAGCCGACCCCTCTTTTTACTCTGTATAACGCAACATAACCTTGTCCACGGCAGTCTCATTATTGTTTCTCTCCACGGTTGTCTTGTTTCTGTTCGGCTGTTCTGTATTTTTCACACATTATAAGCAAATCCGTAAGCAAGAGTTCATTACTGTCTCATTCAAAACGCAGCCAGCTTCGTTGTTCACATTGTTTGTCCCTCTGCAAGCTACCTACACCACTTACGCATATTTGTTATGTCCACTGATTTCCCTCCATACACATTGGTAAACTAACTGGTGATGAATTACAAAGTGGTTGAACCCTGATACCATAGAAATCTAATCAAAGACTTGGTAGGTACATGTCTCCTGGATGGTCCTAAATGAATGACAATTTTGGTAGCTAACTCTCACTTATGTGAACTTCCACCTTAGTCAGCTGTATTTTTGTAAAGACTGTAGTTGTGATTCATCTAGATTGGAAATAAATTAGCCATAGGACAGGAAGGAGCCACCAAATTATTGAGCCCCATAAAATTATTCTCAGCTTTTTTATATGTATGTATTGTACGAGGGTCATTTTTAAAGTAAAAACCGATTGCGCATCGTGCCCATGCATCCGGTCACATGATGTCCATTCAAGGTCAGGACCTGGCCTGTCTCCATCAACGCCGCCATTACGTTTAATGAAGGAAGGACAAGTGTTCATGACGACGAACAACGACCTGGACGGCCTATTGTCATTAATGAAGAGTTGAAACAAAAAGTTGACGAGGAAATTTGCCAAAATCGGTGAACAATAAATGCTGAAAGATAGTGGAAAACATTATTGAAGCTTAGGCGCGCAATTCAAAACCGCCGGCAGGGCCTGCTCTCTAGTGGCGTCATTCTGCTTCACGACAACGCTCGGGCTCACATTGTGGCTAGGACACAGACGCAACTGGACAAGTTTTGTTGGGAAATACTGGATCATCCACCATACAGTCCTATCTTAGCACCATCGGACAGGGCCGCATTTAGCTTCATGACACCCTTAGGCTGGCCGAGTTCCGCCGCCCCCTCCCCCCCAACAACTCATTACATCTGTCTCCTACGTACAATTTTGGTAATATGAGACACTTAGAATAGGAACCTTATTTGAATCTATTATCAAATATAAATATAAGTTTATTTAAAACATGAATCATTAGAACTACTATTTTTTAATCATTTTCTTTACACTTGTATCGCAATTTTTATTGTAGAACTATTAGCGGTAAAGTTTATGTTTTCCTTTTTATCGAACTTCCATAGGAACAATTTACTTATTTTATTATTACAACATTTGAATTATTTGAAATAGGTACATAATATGATTTATTGCCTATATTATCCTAAAATACTCAACTTCTAATAAAAAGGATTAATTAAAAATGGATAACATACGATAAAAATTATTGTGTAATTGTATTTTTACAATTTTTTTTTACATGACATTTAGTATCTAATGAATAGTTCTTTATTTCTTGAATTTTCATCTAAATTACTTTCTTCCGAGCCTTCTTCTGAGCAAAGTCTTCTATCACTGTGCTGTAATCTATCTTTGCGGCAATTTCAGATTCTATACAAAAAATAGACAAAGCGTTCAATTTATCTTCATTAATGGTGGATCTTAAATAGTTTCCCACTCTCTTTAAGCAAGAAAAA
Organism: Stictocephala bisonia; assembly: GCA_035578905.1. Classification (NCBI taxonomy): domain Eukaryota; kingdom Metazoa; phylum Arthropoda; class Insecta; order Hemiptera; family Membracidae; genus Stictocephala; species Stictocephala bisonia. The sequence continues at coordinate 232,230 of JAQJVL010000303.1, forward strand.
CTTCTTTCACCAGAGCAGTTTGTAGCCGGAATCGAAAGGCAAATTCGTAACACTATGTCGATATTCGGGTAGACATCTTGAAGAGAATGGTACCTAAGGTAAGTTGAAATGCCTATCAACAGTAACTTATCTTCAAATTTCTCACCAGATACTGCACAGTATGCTTGAAAATGGCAGCACTCATCGATGAAGTCATCTCCAAGATCATTTCGGTAAGTTTCTATGTCCACACGCCGACACTGCATTAGGTTTAATAAATGAAATATATATTTATGATAACCCTAGTAGCGAGTGATTGCTATGGTGTTTTGTAGCTTATCATAATATTGATGTTTACATTTTCGGGTTTTTCTATTGACATTTTACATTCATAAATATATTTTTATATCAATGTTACATGGAAATTTGCTGCCCCTGGATATTTGCCGCCCTAGGCCAGGGCCTACTCGGCCTTATGGAAATTACGGCCCTGCCATCGGATTTTCATCTTTTTCCAAAACTTAAGGAATTTCTTGGTGGAAAGCGCTTGGAAAATAATGACATGTTGAAAGAAACAGTTACGAACTGGTTTAACAGTCAGGCGGGAGAGTTCTTTGATGATGTAATCCAAAAGCTAGTACAATGACTTCAAAAATGTGTCGATGTTAATGGTGACTACATAGAAAAGTGAAAAAATGTTCATATTTTAGTTTGTGATATCATTTATATCCATAAATAAAGTTTCTCTTACGCTATTTGAAAACGGTTTTTACTTTAAAAATGACCCTCGTATGTACCACCAACGCCTTTTTCTTATGATAATTTTCCTCTTCAGATACTCTCTGCTAGTAACTACATAATGCCCTGCAGCGCAATCCATTAATTCCTCTTCACAAATAATACAATATAATTACTTAAATATTTGTTTAACTGTCTACGGAAAAGTCCATTTCAATATAGAAATATAAATTAGCAAATTATAATGAATAACATATACACCATAAATAATAATATAATAAATAAAATAAATTTTATCACAAAATTCATGATAAAGAAAGTTAAGAAAAATATAAGTTTGGAAATAAAAAGTGTGTTTATAACTATTGTTCATGACTGTTCAGAACTATGTCTCCAGAGGATGAAGAGATGTCCTGAATGAGTGAAGCAAAATGCAGAAGATGAGAATTGCCTTAATTTTGGATCCTCGTCATGGTGCTGTTGGCTGCATAAGAGGTTGATACAGTTGGTTTCGCAAAGAGAGCCTTGGACCTTGTATGGAAGGAATCTTAAAGTTAACTCTTTGAAGAAGAGCAGGACAATTGAGATTTCTGTTGGTCAACTTGTATAAGAAAAGTGAATCTTGAGTTGAGCACCTTGCTCCTAGTGTGGGCAGGTTAGGCAAAACACCAGCTTGTACTGGCTCGGCCTTCTCTCCACAAGTCTACACATATAACAAGCAACCCCGCACGCTGTTTGGACAGTTGGCTCATCGAGTTCCCGTATCATATAGACGGGGCTTTACATTCACTGGGAACATTTTATGAGAACTATAACAATTTTTTTAACTAACTCGATTTTGTACATTTCAACCTCTTCCATTTAATAGTCTGATTAGTAGCATTGAGTTATCTTGATAAATATCATTAATTTGATAAACAACCTGTCCTATTTTCTGTTTCAAATATTTGTCTGACTCCTCGGGGACCATCTGACAATATATATGTGAACTATCTGACATTTCCTTTAAAAACAGATTTTCAGGCACAGTATCAATGTTTTACAAGTTACTGCTTTAATCTAGAATTGTTCAACAAACTAATCCATTGTTTATTAAGGTTATACATTTCGCATAGGCCTACACACAATCTTTTGATGTCAGATTTGCGGCACTGTACTTTCTTATTAAAAAAGTTTAATATGACGTACAACCCAATCAATGATTGTCTTCTGATTCTTTGTTAGCCGTCTCTCTGATGATATAAAAACTTGATAATCACTAGAGTAGATCTTTATGGGTAATATTGGCATGGCTCTATCAGTAGCGGTTAAAAACTTACTAAACCGTTTCGGGAATTTTCAATCACATACCATATCAAAATGTTAGTGACTATTGAGATTCAATAGATAGTCTAGGTGATGTGGAATGGATCCCAAAATCATCTAATTCACATTTCAAGCTGAACCAAAACCCAGGTAGAGAAAAAAAATATTTAATGTAGTAGGACTAGATAAACAACATCATCCTCCTGTACGCCAATCACTTGAAATTTGTGTAATATGTTGAGTCTTAACAAGTTTTCCTGTGTGTTGTGTTAGTGGACTTGTTTACTCAGATACGTTTGTTGATGCTCTAATCCTATCTCTTCTAACATATTGATTCCTTGCCTAAGACACTATAACCTAACTTCAAATCCTTGGATATATATATATCGTAATACATTAAATTACTATGCTATAAAAAGGTTACCTTGTTTAAGTTCAAGGTTATCTCAGCCTTTTTTAATCAAATTAACTTATAGATTATAGCTTGTTGGATTATAATTATTCATAATTTATTTTTGAAATTAAAATATCATTATCAGTAAAAAGTATTATCCAACATACCTGACCCCTAGCAAAAGCACCAACAACAATAGTGATAGGATCATCAGCTGGAACAATATCTCGTGGATTTATCACCTTTTCCGCAGAAAATGAAGTTCCAATTTTGCGACACCCCACAGGCAGATGGTCTGTTACAGGGTTCTTGATCACTTTCATAAGTTTCATGGAGTTCTCTGCAGCTCTAATATTGAACTTGTGCAACAGCTGAACTGAACATAATTTTTATTGTTCAAATGCTATTTTTATAAAAAAATTAATATTTTAGGTTAGGTTAAAGGGCACTATGCCAGGAATTAGTATATTCCCCCTCTCCCTCTCTACTCACCTGAAGAAAGTGCCAGTGGCACGAAAATTCAAGTGATTATGTGTTTCTTTTGTGTATGTTAATACTACTCTGGTGTTAGTGAACTTGTCTTCTAAGGTAAGTTTGCTGATGTCCTATTTCTCCAATATACTAAAAATTAATATATACAGCACAAACAATTAAGTCAGCTTTTTATAATATAGTAAAAGCAAAAATATAAAAATTAACTCAAAGTGAACATGTTTAACTGAATATAAATAATGACTCTCCAGTTAATGGGATGAAGTAAGTCATAAACAGAATATTTCATTCCTGTGTGAATGTGAAATAATTTTTTTCATATTGTGTTTATCGATTTCAATTCTTCATAATCTTTTGACTACTGATTTTGAGTAGGGATTTTGTGAGGAGGTGCAATTGTGTAGCCTTGATTTTCAGAACCAACCTATGCTTCTCAAATAGACAGTATGTAGTCTGTTTAGCATTAGAGAAGCATCTGATTTATTTGTGTATGTGCCACATGGCAAAAAATGTGTATCCACAAGCACTCAAACAAGTAAATTGAATTAAAACAACGCTTTGATATGTTTTTCATATGAAAATAGAACTTATAAGTTTCAATTAAAATAACTTATGTAATCTGAATTTCAAGTTGTCTTGAATATCCTTTCTTCTGAAACTGCAACAACAAGTGACAGTAAGTTAATCTTATATTAAATGCTATTTAGCCATAACATTGAAATATTCATATAATATCTATCAAATACTACTTTTAATAACATACCCATTAGTCCACAAAACCTCTTGAATGTACGGGGGATTCTAACTTGGGGATTGATCTCAATGAGAACATTCTTCTCTGTGTGGACATAGACCTGAAACAATATCTCAGCTCACTGAAGAACTAGTTTGAGATACTAACCAGAATAGTGGAGCAGTTTTTAATAAAATTAGGTATACTAAATGACAAAATATAATAAATTTTGTTAATATTTGGAAGATGTCTATCTGTTAGTAGTAAGTATTTGTAGCTTTATAAATAAATATAAATAAGTGGTTTCTTAAACAAGTTCCATTTCCTCAAATATAACATGACTATTATTTTGAATTGATAAATAAAAATTGCATCAAAAGGGAAACATAGTGTATAAAAATAAACACTCACAAAAGAATGACTATAGGATTCACATTTTTAAATAAAGGAAAGAAGAGAAAATAGTTTGTCAGATAATCTTAACGAATTCCCAAAGTATTCCTTAGCATGTTTGTTTAGTCGATTATCTCTTTTCTTTAGTAATATCTCTATATTCAATTTTTAAATGACAGCTTACCTGTAGAAGGCCAGCCCTATTTAAAGGGCTATCTAACAGCATCATAAGGCACTGGTGAGTGATATCAGGTCGAACTGTCCCAGGTAATCTGTCATATTTTTTTAAGATTCCTTCGTGGTCATCACAGTTTAATAATTGGAATATGTTACCAACCTAGAAAAAAATAGAGTAAACTTAAATGCATTAGTTTCCATAACAAATAATAACAGTGAAACATTTAATTCCTAACCATTTTATCATGTTTAACATTTTTCATTTCTTAATTAGTCAAGGCACTTCAGTAAGAATCTTTAGTCTCAACTCATTCTGTCACTGTAATCCAAATTATACTTTTTATTTTAGTACTTCGTTTGGGGGCAGGAAATATCCCAACGATACCAATGTTTGGACATATCTTATGTTGTCAGGATAGACTTCCAATACATTTATAACCAATGTAATGTTAAATATTTTGTACACATCAATAATAGGAAAATTGATAGAGCCTAACTAGTAATTACATAGTTGATTGTTAGATATGGTCTCAACACATCTGATTATGATTATTGTTAAACATTATTGTATTTTTAATAATGTCATTCTATATTACTTTTGTTGCCATGTTATTTGTAAACATGTAAAATTGGTATACAAAGTACCATAGGAAATAAAATAAAATATTGATAAATGACTAAGTCACATAATTTGTAAAAAAATGTATTTTTCTCAGAGAATCAATATGGATTTAGGCCTAAGAGTAGAACATGTTTGTGGTGAAAAATAGTAACATTATTAGTGTGGTGGGTCTCAGAGACCAAAAATCTAAAAACCCTATTAAAATTGTTTATATCAAAATTTAGAATAATCATACAATGTTTAATGCATTTTCATTGTTTTACATGGTTTTATAAACTTTTTTTGTGATTAAGAAACATACCCTAGGTTAGTGTGGTGAGTAATAGTAACATTATTAGTGTGGTGGGTGTCAGAGACCGAAAATCTAAAAACCCTATTAAAATTGTTTATATCAAAATGTTTATAAATACATTAGTATTTTTAGAATAAACATACAATGTTTAATGCATTTTCATTGTTTTTCATGGTTTTATAAACTTTTTTGTGATTAAGAACCTTCTTTACTCTGTAGGATTGAAACCATAACGTGTTTAGTGTGGTTGGGTGTCAGGGACCGAAACGGAAGTTGTGCACAGTTGCAGTCGTTAAAAAATAATGCCACTTCAAGGTCATGCAAAGGCTCCCCCTAGAGGAAGGTACTGGGAAGGGGAAGGGCGTATTCTTACCCGGCTGCAATATTTTCTTCTTAGAAGTACTAATTGGTCTCTCAGACCGCGCCACACTAACGTAGGGTTAACTATTACTGAATTTATGAAAAACTGTATTTATAATATAGATACTAAAAGAAATGTAGTAGGTAAGTTTTACAATATGTTTGATACAATTTCTCACAATGTTTTACTGGATAAGTTAAATTACTATGGTTTTGATCAATATTATGTACAAATAAATGGCTCATACCTTAAATGATAAGATTTCAAGCAATTTCTTGTAATGGTACTCTCTGACCATTTTTAGTCTCCACAAGAGTCTATCCTAGGCCTTTCAATGTTCATCATTTATGTTAACGACTTACCCTCTGTTGTAAATAATAATTTTACCCTTTCTTACATGTATACAGATGATCTTGCAGTACAGTTAGTTGTTAAATATTCTGCTCTAATTGATAATGCTATTAATGATTGGTCTTCAACTAACATATTATGTTTGAACAAGAAAAACTCAAACTTTAGAACATATCTGAGACCTAATATTAATAAACATTTTATTAAATTTCTTGGCATTTCTGTTCAAACAGATGTTAGATGGCATGTCAATAAATAATTTTGTTACATCTGAAACCAAACTGATGCACCTGGATGACACAAATACTTTGCAGATAGACAGAGACCATTGTCAAATACTTGCTTTCAAACAGCCCAAGAAGAGGAATCTCAGCAGGCTGGGATATAAAGTCTCCACAGTGCATGAATTTCAAGGAAAGCAGGCAGACCATGTGGTAGTGATACGCACATCAAAAAAAGCAGAAGCTACTTATGACTCCCTCCCACACTGCGTTGTAGCTATTTTTAGACATAAACAATCATTTACATACCTCACACCAGTGAGCACTGACACACTTAGTAAATGGGTGAAGCGGGTGAACTCATATACAAAAGAAGATATGAAAGACCACAGACAGCAACCTTTCAGTGCAAATGCAGAACCCGTAACCCTGCCAGTTTCGAACGATGCACACAACTCAGATCCGCATCACAATCTCCAACGTACTAAATCACCACAGATGACTGCCACACAGCAAATAACACTATACTAGAACATTCATATATTCTGATGGATACACTATACTAGAACCACTCTGACGGATCTGATGTGGTTCTACTCCGCTATTTAAGGAGGAATATAAGTAAACCAAGGAGTTAACCACAAAGCTCTGAAAACCCAGGTGAAATGACCTTAGAGGGAAACATATCTAATGAAATTAACTTAAATTCCTCAAAAAGCAGCAGTCCTCAAGTTCATTCTCTCTATGTTCTCCCTACAGGAAAAACAAGACCAACTCATACTTCTGAAGAATTAAACATGGTGAAGAACAAACTGTGACTGTGGATTCTACTGATGTAACTTTTTTAGAAGTAAGCCGCAAAATCCCATCCAAAATGAAATACAGAAGTAACTCAAAATAAAATACATTCATAAACTCAAACCGAAGAATGTTGTAATTCTACATCAAAATATTGACAGACTCTTAAACAAGCTAGACTGACATAACCATCTAAAGCTGTTCCACCAAAACGTGGACAGACTATGAAACAAAATTGACCTCATGACAAACTATCTACAATCCACAAACCCTGACATCGTTATACTTACAGAACACAGTCCAAGCAAACATTGAAAACATTATTATAAATGGATACAAAATTGTGGCCACTTCCTGTAGAGATCACCATATTAAGGGAGGAGTTGTAATCTACTGCAAAGAAAATCTCAGATGTGATATTTCCAATCTCAACATAGCTCACTATGGTACTGAACTTATATGTGAAATGGCAGCCATTAAATTAACATTAAACAAAAAAGACATCTATATCATGGCCATCTACAGACCAGATAGAGACCTTCAAGAGGCCCTGGCAGGTATATCAAATGTTCTAGAAACAGTGCCAACTGGGTAAACCCCTATGATTATTACGGGAGACATTAATATAGGCTGTCTCAAACCCAGCTCGAGGAAGAATAAAAAGCAGGAACAGGAGCTTCAAGAATACCTCTCATCCTATAACCTATCACAGATTATGCTGCCTCCAACTAGAATCACCACAACTAGTAAAACATCAATAGACTTGATAGAAACAAATCTTGAACACAAAGATCTCACAGTCCACGTAACACAGAACTATATCTCAGACCACACAGGACAATTCTGTTCAGTTAAACATCTCACTAGCAAGTTTGACTCCACCAAAACCAAACAAGACTACTGAACAGTCAAACAACCCAAGTACTAAAACGTCTGTTACAAGGAGAATCCTGGGAAGAAGTGTACAGCGCAGACTGTGTCGAGGACACCTACAATATCTTAAATAAAACACTGTCCTACTACTTCCTACTTCAGTCCTACTTCAGTGATGAATCAGCGCTCAGATAAGACGGTTCTACGAGATAGTGCTCCGGTCTCAGAACTTTACAGAGTTTAATGTTTGCGTGACAAGTGTCGGTTACGCGTTTGAATGTGCTTTAGATGTTAATTTGGAGGATGTTTTAATTTTGTTTATTTATTTAATTGAGTGATTGCTATTATTTTATTTACCTAAAGTGTATATTTTATTTTATTCATAAAAATGGCTAGCTGTGGTGTTTGTTCGAAAGTCATTAAATCTAGCAGTGTTAAGCTGAAATGTTGTGATTGTGAGAAAGAATTTCATGGGAGCTGCCTAAAAATGAGTAAGGCAGATGTAGACTGTATTACTGGAGAGGACATGGTCTGGAGGTGCCAGCAAGAAGAAAAAGCTTAAGATTTGAGTCGGAGGTACAGGAAGGTAAGCTCTCTCTGTACCTTACCTTATTCATGAGAAGATAGCTGAGAATACAAAGTATGTGAAGGAACAAAAAGATTCATTGGAAAAGTACTTAGCAGTAATAGATAGTCTGGTGAGTGAAAATAAAATGCTTAATAAAAAAGTACAAGACTTGGAAAAACGTGTTGAAGAGATGGAACAATATTCACGTGTTAATGCTGTCAAAATTCACGGTATCCCGATCCAGCCCAATGAGAATGTTGTTGGATTAGTTAAGGATGTAGGTAAGGCCATGGACATGGAAGTAACAGACTCTATGATCAATGCCTGTCATCGTTTGGGATACAAAGTTGGACCTAACAGTACACCACCCGGCATCATGTTAAGTTTGTACGCCACCTGGATAAGGAACGGAATGTGGAATGTGAAGGAATGTGAAACGGCAGATACGTTAGTAGTATCTTTTTAATTTCTCGGTCAAAAATTTCATATTATTGCATTGTATAGATTTGTATTCAATTCACCTGATTTATTTATTAAAGAGTTCGGTAAATATCTAACAGAAATAAATAGTATATAAAAGAGTATGAGTAATCTGTTTTAGATTGGCGATCTAAATATAGATTTAATGCTTACTAGTAATATTTGTACGGACAATTATAAAACAATGTTAGCAAGTAATGGATTGGGGAGTCTAGTTAACGATCCAACTAGAATAACTAAGCAGTCTCAAACTTGTTTGGACCATGTTTGCGTAAGAATAACTAGAAAAGACAGGGTTACATCTGTTGAACACCTGGATATCACTGACCACTCGATGATAAGAGTTGTTGTCAGTGTGGTGGGAGTGAGTAGTGAACCAGACTTGTCCATTATCTCTTCACCTGGTTACCGTATTGATTATGTTCAACTTAATCAGCTGTTAGGAAATACAGACTGGTCTTATGGTTATAACGCAGGCTGACGCGTAATTGGCTTTTGATGACTTCTTTAATATTTTTAAAACACCATTGAGCAAAGTAAAATACAGATTGATAATAAAAATAAACCATTAAATAAATTACAACCCTGGATGAGTGACTTAATTTGTTTTAAAATAAAGAAAATAAACAAAATTTTTAAATTAGTAAAAAAAATCTTAAGAATGAAAATCTAAAATCTTACTATAAAATGTATAGAAATAAACTACACAAAGAAATCAAACATTTAAAAGATAACTATTACAAGCAAAGGTTTGACAGGTATATGGGCAATTCAAAGGGTATTTGGGATACATTGAATGAAGTAACTGGTCAATTAAATAGGTAAGGATAAAGGAATTAAATTAGAAATTAATGACCAAAAGGTTGATAATTCACTAAGAGTAGCTAATGAATTTAACGAATACTTTTTAGACATAGTAAGCAATCTTAATTTAAATAATGTGGATATTTCTGAAGAATTTTCTTCATTACAATACAAAGATTTATTTCCCTAGAAAAATCAAATTATTGATGAAGTCTTACCGGATGAATTGATTTCAGTTATTAATTCCTTAAAGAACAATACTTCTCCTGGAATTGATTCTAAATTAATAAAACAACGTTTCCTCCAATACTTTGAATGTTCTGTTGTTTATAATTAATTTTAGTTTTTCAAGTGGAAAATTTCCAAATTCTCTTAAAAATGCAGTTGTTATACCAATATTCAAGAGTGGTTCAAAGACAAAATGCAATAATTATCGTCCAATATCTTTAATGTCATGCTTTTCTAAGATCTTTGAAAAAATAATGAAGAACAAATTAGTACAGTTTTTTGAAAAAACACATTTTTTTAGTACAAAACAATTTGGATTTAGGGCTGGTATGAATACCGAGTTTGCTTTGTTGAATTTTATGACTGATATATATGATGGCCTAAATGAAATTAAAAGTGTTAGTGGTCTTTTTTTTAGACATAAGAAAGGCATTTGATACAGTGGATCACAGTATTCTATTGGGAAAGCTATAAGACATGGTATTAGAGGGGTAGCATATGACTGGTTTGAGAGCTATTTATTGCATAGGAAACAGTGTAAGGGTGAACCTGGTTGTTAGTGAAATTGGAGTAGTTAAAAGTGGGGTGCCTCAAGGATCTGTGTTAAGTGCAATATTGTTTATAATATATATTAACGATCTCTGTAATGGAAAATTTCAAGGCAAATTAACTTTATTTGCTGATGACACAGCACTTTGTTGTATAAAAAAAGATTGGGTTTCAATTCAACAAGCTATGAGCAACGACCTTAATGCACTTCAGTGGTGGTTCACAAGGAATAGAATGTTATTAAGTGGAGAAAAAAACTAAATACATAAATTTTAGTCTAAAGAATAATATTGAATTTTGTTGTAATATTAGGTTTAAATGTCCAGACTATCTAAGTAAGAATACTTTTTGTAATTTAAAATGTGTTGTTATACATAAAACTAACGATATAAAATATTTGGGCCTATTTGTTGACAGTCATCTGACTTGGAGGATTCATACTAAAAGATTAAAGGACAGAATCAATAGCATAATGAGGTACTTTTATTTTTTTGAAGATTTATGCAATCATCAAATTTTATGAATTCTGTACTTTGTTCTGATTCAAAGCAGAATTGATTATGGCAGTTTTTTTGGGGAAATACTCATGAGTCCTATACAAAACCGATATATGTTCAGCAAAAACATGTTGTACGATTGATTTGTCATAGAAGTAGATATGAATCATCTAAGCCTCTTTTTAAGAATTTAAAAATCCTACCTTTGAAATACATTTATGTTTATAAGGTTCTAAAACTGTTCTATATTAAAAGTGGAAATGTCCATCCACATAATAATGAATATAGAAACAAACTTAGAAATATTGAAAAATTCTTTATTCCAAAACCAAATAACGCATTTTTGTAAAAACAGTTAATTTTATTGCTCCTAAATTTATAATAAATTGCCAGATAATATCAGAAGAAGTACATAAAATCTAAAACAGTTTTTAAATAAAGTAAGAAAATGGTTGTTTGAGGTGGAGGATATAAATGTATTATTTCTAATGTAGCAATAGTATTCTTGTGAATATGTTATCTGAAAATACTGATTTTTTAAAGTTATTGATAAAAATGGATACCTAATTAAGTGCTAAATATTATTAGTGTAAAGAGTAATTTTGTACATAATTTTTGTCATTCAATTTAATTACTAAAGAAAAAATTTTGTTTTTACCTTTTCATTTTCTTCATATTTTTGTTATAATTTATAATGGTATGGTAACATTAATTATTTACTTGTATTTCAGTAAAATTCTGGATATTATTTTGGATCTGAGATCATTTTTATGTAAATATGAATTATTAGTCAAAATCTGAACGCAAAAAAGTGTTACATGTAGTGAAGGAACCTCTACTCAGGCATTGCCTTAGAGGCCCTATTATTTTCTAAATTATTGTTAACAGCAAGCGTTAGAAAAACATTGTATATATAAAATGAACAGAATTTTTATGATTTATTCTGTTTTACCCCCTTAATTTATGTTTAATAATAGATAGGCTATTTTGTCAGCCTGACAAATGAAAAGAACTTTTAATCCATTTTATAAGCTGTGAACTTGCTGCAATGATGAATAGGAATTCAAATAAGACATTTTCTTTGTTGTATTATTGTACTCTAATCTCAATGTAGATGACTTATTGAATTTGTATGTACATTTTAGAAAATAAAGATTATTATCATTACTTATATGTGGCCTGCCCCTTTATGAAACTCATAAGAAGGTTTGACAAAGCTCTGCAAGATCCAACAGTCACAGAGAAGAAAAAAGCTTTCATCCAAGCTCATAGTGTATATCAACTGACCGGAACTCCTGAGAGTAAAGCAATTCTTCCTTAAAGAAGAAAGAATATGACCTACCCATTAAAGAAATGAGAAAGAGAGCAAACTCTAACTATATTGAAGAAGCCAGCAATAAAAGCAAAGCATCATGGAAGGAGATAAACAGTGAGAGACACTCTACACAGACTAATAAAAAAGATTACAAGCTAGAAATAAACGGTGAAAAGACAACATAGGATCCTTTAAGAATAGCTGAACAACTCAACTGGTACTTTGTAAATATAACACAAAATCTACCTCAGCCATCCATAACAAGAAATCTAACTCTGATTGTGTCGTACAGAGCACTAGCAACTTTGCACTCTGGCCTACGAATCAAGAGGACGTGCTCAGTACTATGATGAAATTTCCTCAAAACTTATCAAAGAATGTAGAAACGAACTGGCCACACCTGTAAAACATCTAATCAATTTACCTTTTTCCCAAGGAGCCTTCCCAAGTCAATTAAAAATAGCTAAAGTTTATCCAACATTTAAAAACGGTGATTCAACAAAGCAAGATAATTACCGGCCTAACTTAATTCTACCCAGTATATCAAAAATATTTGAAAAAGTTGCTCTTACAAGACACCTCCTAACCAACAACCTACTTCCTGAAGAACAACACGGCTTCATACCAGGGCGCTCAACAACAACAGCTGCAATACATTTAAAAGAAACTCTAATACAACCCATAGAAAAAAGGTGAATCTGCAAGTGAACATTTCTCGACTATAGCAAGGCATTCGACAGCCTCTGCCACAACAACTTACTTCAAAAGCTAAACAACATGGGAATTAGGAGTCACGCAGCATTGTGGTTCAACAGCTATCTAACTGGTTAACCCTTACCCAGCGGCTTGCGCCTTTAGACGCAGCGTGTATAGGTTCTATACTGCGGCTAGCGCTTTAAAACGCAATTTGCATATTTATCCCCTAAAATTATTTGTGAACTACTTTTTGACATTTCAACTACTGCGTTATGTTGCGCCAACGTTATTCAATACACTGATGCGTAAAAACAAGGGTTTTGTGTGTTATTGACTCGTTGGCTTTGATGAATGCCGCCACATACCTGGTTGGGAGGGGTCGCCTACAGCGGCTAGCGCCTGGAGGCGCGCCATTGTTTAGTCTACCGTCTGCCTCGCTCACTGCCGCCCGCGCTATTGTGTCTTCACTGTTTGACTTGTTCGTGTTTTACTTATTGTGTATATTTTGTTTTCAATATTTTTTTATAGTTTATCAGTATATGTGTGTGTTTATTTAGTGTGTAATATTCTGGAAATAGGTATGTTGTTTATAAAACTATTATAACTTTGTAAAAAATAAAGATAAAAATGTAATATGTGGTTTTTATTTGTTGTTATTAACCCATATAAACAAAACTAAAATTAACATTAAAAATAAAAATGTATATTTTTTTTTTTTTTTGTAAATGAGAAATAGCTAGTAATTTAGCTTAGCGCTACACAAAATCATTATTCTGGAAATAGGTACTGTATGTTGTTTATAAAACTATTATAACTTTGTAAAAAATAAAGATAAAAATGTAATATGTGGTTTTTATTTGTTGTTATTAACCCATATAAACAAAACTAAAATTAACATTAAAAATAAAAATGTATATTTTTTTTTGTAAATGAGCAATAGCTAGTAATTTAGCTTAGCGCTTTAAGGGTTAATAACAACAGTCAATGACACATTAACTCAAAGAACCACCTCTAGCAAATTGGTACTAAACATAGAAGTCCTACAAGGTTCATATTGGGGCCAGTACTCTTCATTATCTATGTAAGTGATCTACCCCAGTTCCTTGCCAACTACTGTGAATCGTTGATGTATGCAGATGACAATGTGCTGCTACTGCAGAATCAGAAACCTGAGGCCTTAGAAATAGACTCATTTATAGCAGTAAATATAACTCAAGAATACTGCCAGGTGAACAATCTATACCTGAACGAAAAGAAAAGTCAGCAGCTCTTCGTAGGAAGAAAGAAAGATGAGTAGGTAACCAAAATAACATAACTGATGAGAGTTACAGAGACAAAATACCTAGGAATAATTATAGATGAACAACTATCCTGGAATCCTCAAGTAAATCAGATCTACAAGACACTAAGCTCTTCCTTATATGTCCTGAGAAGACTTAAGCAGGTCTTTGACCCAGACAGTCAGAACTGCTTACTTTTCATTATTTGAATCCAACATAAGATACTGTTTACCAATATGGGGAGGTACCTCAGGTGGAAATCTGCAGCGGTGCTGATCCTTCAGAAGAAGGCTATACGGATACTGGCCAACCTGGGACCTCAAAACTCTTGCAGAAACTCATTCAAAAGCCTCAACATCTTAACTGTCGTCTGTCTATATATTCTGGAGACAACTCTTCTAGCTTATGATCAGAAGTTAGTGCGAGGAACCAATATCCATGGAACACTCGGAACGCTCTCAACTACACCTTACCTCCTCACAGTCTTAAAATGTTTGTATGGCAGCAATCATACTCTGGAGCGAAATTCTGGAACAGACTCCCCAAAGATATAAAGAACACCACAAGAAAATTGCTGAAACAGAGTGTTACGAAGTGGATGCTTGACTGCCCATTCTACACCTTAGCAGAGTTTGAAAGCGGGAACTGCCCCGAATCATAAATCAAGACACGCTACATGAAGATCTATTTACTCCTATCTTAAAATATTTTGACCTACTTAAATCTCCTTTTATGTATTTATAACTTTAAAATGATATATCTTAATTGTCTATTGTCTATGTTCATGTTGACTCTGTGTGTAAAAAAAGTATCTCCTAGTATTTTTCTGTGAAGGAAACGTAACTGTATTGTCACTGTGGATGTACTAATAGCAGTATATTAGGCGCATATTCAAAGTCATCTTCTGTATAGAATTTTTGTTTGGGGTAGCAATTGTCATGTTAAAAAGTTAATAATTTTACAAAAAAAAAGATATTACAGTTATTTATGGAGTTCATTCTAAATTTCATTGTAAACCACTATTTAAAAAACTTAATGTCTTAACTGTCACTTCATTATTTATAGTGGAATGTCTCATATATGTTAAAGTTAATTTAAATTCAATACCAACTAATAATGTAGTAGGCCTACACAATTATAATAATAGACATAATTATCATGTAATATTTAACTAGTGATAGTTATAAAACTACTATCAAAAGTCATTACGAGATGACTATTAAGCTGTATAATAATATGTTACCATTGAATTTTAAAGGTATGAAAGTTTCTGAATTTAAAAACCAGGTTAAAGACATGTTAGCTGGTTTAAGTGTGTATACAAGTTTATGAATTTAAAGAGCATTGTAGAACATTATAGTCTGTATATTGTATTCATTGTATTAACCCTGTTAGTACTATGCCGCCTGGCCTATGGATATACCCAAAAGTGCTCAGCAGTTTTGTGCAAAAATGTAAGGTTTCGGCAAAACGCTCATAGATTCGTTATTTGTTGTCATATCTTCATACCTTTTGTTTTATATTATAGCACAATAAACAGAAAATAGCCATATAACAAGAAAATACACATGAAAGTATTCTTTATTTATAAAAATAAACATCTTTTGTGTTAATTTTAATTTAATGTAATTATGAATACAATAAGAGTGCCTAAATATTTTTTTTATTTATTTCTAATGCATCTGATAAAGAAAAAAATTTTAAATATTTTCTATTTATTTTTATTAAAAAAATAAGGAATATAGAGAAAATATAACAAATACTGTCCTCGCAAAAATTGGTCGACCTCAATCTTCCTTTAAGTGAAAAAAATATTAAAAAATCGATTGTCGGCAACCGAATAGCTATTAATCGATTCTCTAATACCTTTGGAATAAAATGACATCGATAGCGGCCCCTAAAATAAACAAGCCTGTCGAATATATATAAAATAAGTAGTGTCTACATAATATTTTTAGACATAAATACAGCGTCTACTATATAGATGCTGTAGCACTACAGGGGTTAATCTTGACGTTGTCATACATTGTAAATATGTTGCGATAATAAACTAAAAATTTATTATTTTTGTTCTTTTTATGAATTCAACTTTTCTATATTTATAAAAGAGGATGTTTGTGTATATATATATATGTTTGAAGTTTATGCGCTGCCAAACCATCCAACCGATCGCCATGAAACTTTAGGATGTTGTCCTGTATACTCCCGAGATGGTTTCTGTGAAGTTTGATGCAGATCCGTCCACAGGGTCCCGCCCCACGGGCTCCTTAAGATCCCATGTTATTCAAATGGAGAATCTGAATTGTTTACAAAAAACATATGACTGTGTGGTTTAATGTAGTTTCACATGCCATAAGCAGATTGAAGTTCTCACAACAACAGTACTGTATATGTTTTTATTTATTGTAGTTCTACATAATTATTTGTTTTGCTGTTTACTTTTTATGACATGCCTCCTAATAATATTCCAATTCCGCTTGCACTCATTTAATAAATAATGGTTTTTTTCCATAATTTTTTTTATTGCTTTATTTTGATATGTCAATGAAAATGAAAGGTGAGACAACGACCGCCGGGTTCAGCTAGTTTTGTATAAAATAACAATCTTATAATACTTCATATAATTTTTTCTTGCAGATAAACTTATTATTAGGATTGTGGTGCCTTAAACATTGATGGCTTGGCCTATAGTATTGTCTAAGATATGATACTTTAGGCTGAATCCTGCAAAACGGGTCAAAATAGGTTCTTGACCAGGGTTTTTCAACAATACTATGTAAAACTGGTTTGGGAAAGTTTTACAAAATATTTTAGAGGGTCCAGAGTTCAATATTTTGGCAGGAGCCTTCATTGTGGTTGAATGATTTTATCATATCAATAATGTGTTTTGGGATAGCCTACCCATGTTCTGCAGTGAAAGAAAGGAACTGACAAGTTACTGCTGAAAGTTATGGACAGTTTCACACTGGTCTAGAAAGTGCAGTTACTTTATGGTATTTAATCTTGATACTTTAATACTTGATTAACCCTCCGACTGATGACCAACGGCACAGCCGTTCATCAATACCCCTTGTGAAATGATAAAAACGGCACAGCCGTTGGTCAAGTTTGAAGCGCCATTGTGCGATAACCACTTACGTTATTCGAATGCCGTTTATTCCAATAGTTTCTCGTATTCATAAACAACAATTAATTTTATATAGTACATCTTCGTAATATAACTCATTATCAGCTGTTTTGGATCCAAATCACAACATGACGTCATTGACTGACTGACTGACATCTTGTAACTTGACAACTGGTAAACTCCAGTGCTGTTGTTTATGTTGTGTGTATACAGTCGCTTTGTGTTGTGAATTGAGTTTATTGTTGTAAAATGGATGACCCTTGTGGTTCAAGTGACATACGTGAGTTATTAGATGAAAACATTAGTTCACATGAAGAAAGTGATATATCTGATGATGATATTTCTTTGGAAGACTATTCATCAGGTAGTGGGGATAACTACGAACCTACACAATCTGATTTGAGTGATCAAGAAACTGTCAATAATAGTGATGACAGTGCATCAGAATCAGACATACCTCTGGCACAAAGAATACCTCAACCATTTATATGGAGTCGTGTACTTCCACCTGAACCTGAGCTGAATATTGAGAACGAATTCATGGTAAGAAATTCAGGCATAAGGAACTGCCCACCCAGAAATTCTAGCCCTATTACATATTTCTACTTATTTTTTAGTAATTTCATATGGAACTTATTGGTCAAAGAAACCAATAAATATTGTAAAGACGTATTTCAGAAGAAGAGAGATTCAAACAATCTGAAAACATTTTCTCGAATAAATAAATGGAAAGATGTTACAATTAGTGAAATGAAAAAATTCATTGCTATTGTTCTGAACATGGGTCTGATTAGGGAAAAAGATATTGAAAATTATTGGAGTAAAAAAGGTAATAGGTACATTCCATTCTTTTCAAAAACAATGCCTATAAACAGATTTCAACTCATCAACTCTATGTTTCATCTAAGTTCAATCCCCGCTCTTCCTCGTAATGATCCAAATCATGACCCATGGCACAAAATTAGAATTTTTTATGATTACATCAATAAACAACTGAAGGAATTTTTTGTACCCTACCAGGATCTTTCCATTGATGAGTCACTTATAGGCATGAAAAATAGATGTGTATATATAAACTACATGCCAAATAAGAAACACGCTAGATTCGGAATTAAAAAATTCGAACTATGTGATAGTAAAACTAATTATGTTTACAATATTGCCTTATATAGTGGTAAAAGTTTTCTAGCTGGAGGTACTGAGCCTTTCACTGAGAAGGTTATAATTGATCAATTGAAACCGTCCAATCTTCTCAATAAAGGTTATCATATCTTCACTGATAACTTTTATACCAAGCTGCCTCTCGCTGACAGACTGTATAAAATGAAAACTTTCATCACAGGAACTGTGAATAAGAATACTAAGGGCCTATGCAAAAATGTTATCCAGGCAAAGCTAGGTATACAGCAAAGTATATATTATAGGAAAGGCAAAACACTTCTGGTAGGGTACAAACAAAAAGCTCATAGAAAACCTGTATTTTTATTGACAACAGGTTACCATGCCGAGGACATAGATGTAAGGAGTAGTAAGGGACAGTGTGCTATAAAACCAGCAGTTATTAATTACTACAATTTGAAAATGGGGGGAGTAGATTGCAGTGATAAAAGCAGCATAAAAGCAGAGAGGATTTTGTTGATAGCATTGTAAATGAATTAGCTAGCCAGGGAGATGAAGTAGAACTACATATCCCAAATGAAATGGGTGAAGGACCCTCTCATGGACTTGCTCATTTACCCGGAAAAAATGAGAGAATTTGTGTTGTCTGTGCTGATGTCCCAGGTGTAAAAAGAAAAAGGAGTGTATTTTGGTGCCCTAGCTGTAACTGTGGGATCCATCCTATATGTTATCCCAAACTACAGCACTATTATAGGCCTACACATGCAGGAAAGAAAAAGAGGGCTGACTCTGGTGAAGATGATTAAAAAAAGTGTTGTACATAGTTTCAGTTTTTGTAAAATAACTTTTTTTTGTTGTAAATAAGTGTATATATATATATATATATATATATATATATATATATATATATATATATATCTCATAACATTTTTTGTTCAGTATAAAATTCTGCACATTTAGTTCATTTACAGTGTTTTGTTATTTCAATTAGTGAAAAAGTTATAAACTATCAAACTTCAAGAAACATATATTTCCATTTTTCAAATTTTCAATTTTATTTCAAGGACAAAAAAACAAATGAGGTAAGTGTATATTTTTATTGTTTTGTAATAATCTACAACTCTTGACAAAAATAATGATATACAACACAAAATACTTAGGATGTAGCATATATTTTTTATGATTTTTTAAAGTTTTCGCTGAGCAAAATGTAAAATAGGTCTATCATTCTGGAAATTCACTACTATCAGTCGAAGGGTTAAATTATGGTATTTAATCAAAATCAATATTTAACTTTACAGTCAAAATCAAGTTTTCCAAATTTAACAGCAAATTTTAATTTTTTTTTAAGCGAGTGGAAACTGCATAGCCTCAGTCAATCAATGTTTTATTCCATTAGTCAAAAAAATTGAAATAGAGCACCTCAATATTACAATTAGTATTATACTAAAATTACATAATTCTAAAAATTAATAAAAAAAAATAAAAAAGTAGTCTGATTGCTAATTAAATTTAGCAACACAATATTTATTGACCTTTAAGTTACTCACTTACCTTAACAGATTCTAAATGCGCCTGTTCTAAAATAATTATCAATCGTTTCTCTTGATTTCTAACGTGTGCTATTGACAAATGTTTAGGAGCTGGATCAAATTCTCTTTCACTGTCTTCTTTTAAACTCCTTTTTTTGCCTTTACCCATTTCAAGAGTGTAATAACTCAGCCAGGGCCAAGGTAAGACGTTATGGATGTTTATAGTTATTCATTTAGTAAAAAGACGGTACTCAAATACATGTTTGTTTTGCAGCAATAAGATGGGGTCAGGAGATCAGAACAACATAACCTAACAATGTGACATCTGCCTTCCACCTGTAGCCCAAGCCAACTCAAAACTCAACCACGCTCACGCACACACATTCATGCGTTCCTATCCAAGTTCCAATCGTTCCCTCGTCACACTGACCAGTGTAGCCAACCCCAAGGTACACCTCAAATTAGCCCCAAACTTTCCAGAATCAACCCACGATTTATTTCAACAAATCTTTTTCTACTTGTATGTTCATATCAAATCTAGGTTGATTAACTAATAAAAATTTTCCATTTACTAACATGTTCGTATATGAAAATAATAACTATAAACTCTAACATTTGAGAAAATGTATTTCAGAGTATTTATTTATTTATTATATCAACGGATAACACCATTTACATCAATGTAACAACCAAAAGAAACATAACCAAGATGGCATCACATACAAGACTAAATAAATAGTTACAAAAAATATGGACAAATAGAGAAAAAATTTTAACCTTGAAAAATAACATATGGAATAATAAATATAATAGTAGAATAATATAAATAAATAATAGAATAATAAATAATAGCAATGAAAAATAGAATCACAATCCATACTCACAAGTCAATAAGAGCAATAAGGAGCGTAAATTAATGGGAAAGTCAGGGAATGAGCTGAAAAACAAAGAATTCAACAAGAAAGGACTAACAGGTAATAGATTACACACAAATTAAAAAGGAATAAATATCTATAGGCAAAAAAATAAAGAACAAAATAACAAGTCATTTAACTGAAATAGAAATTAATTTTTTTAAGGAGGTAACACTCCCACTGAAGAAGACGACGTGGGTTGCTGTCTATCGCAAGACTATAGACAGGCCATTTTGATACACATAGTTTGAGGAGCAGAATCTACGTCGAAAAGCGGGCATGGAGCGAGTTCCCCTAGGTGTTGCTTATGTCTATATCAGCCAGGATGGAAGGACAGTCGACATATGCACTGGAGGAAGAATTCATTAAACAGTTTGAACAGCAATACCAAGTCGGTGTGTTAACGTCTTAACTGGAGGGAGAAGAAGTCCAAACTGAGCAGAAACCTCGTTAACTGCAGTGGTCCAATAGGTTAATCCCAGCCTGGGTCCAAGCAGCCTAATGAATCTGTTCTGCACATTTTGCAGTTGATTTATATGATGAGCTGACAGGGAGACCATATAACAGATTCATATTCGAGAACCGGGCGCACCAGAGATTTTTAGAGGCATACTAATGTGTATGATGAGTTGAATCCTCTAGAAGATCTAAATCCAATTCCAATTAAAGAGTTAGCCTTGGCTGTGGCCCTCTCAATATGCTCAAAGGAACTGAGAGAAGAATTCATGACTACACCCAGGTCCCTCACTGAGTCAACTCTCTTCAGCAGAACATTATCAAATTGATAGTTAAATAGGTGAATGTTGTAGCCTCTTTTGAAAGAGACTACCTCACACTAGCAATGGCATTCTCCAAGCACCATTCACCGACGAGCGTGAGTGAACGCTGAAGATTCATCTGATCAAGAACTGTGCGGACTCCACCAAATATCTTCATGTCGTCAGTAAATAAGAGGTAGTTTGGAGAGAGTTTGGCGCCAATGTAATTAATGAATAAACAAAAGCGAAGTTGGCCGAATAGGGAACCCTGACAATTGTGCTTGATATAATGTCCTATTCTTTCAAAAACGTCATAATCACCCAGTAGAATGGTTTTAGACAAGGAAGATCCACAACTACAAATCTAACCCTCTTTACTTTACAAACAGTGTTCTATCTGCCCTTGGTAATGGAAACCAATTGGACTGTGTCTATCTGGATTATAGAAAAGCCTTTGATATAATTAGTCATGCTGAACTACTTAAGAATTTGGAAGGTTTTTGTATCGGTGGACCATTGTTGAAATGGTTTAAGAGTTATTTGTCTGGCCAAACTCTTCAAGTTAAGATATTCCTCGGCTCTCTCTAGACCTGTGCATGCAACGTCAGCAGTTCCACGGGATCAGACCTGGGCCCTTCTTGTTCAGATTGTTCAGAAACGATATCGGAGACAACATCAAGGGACAACTCTTTTTGTTTGCTGATGATGTTAAGGTACCAAATCTCTTTATTCCCGTAGACAATAAAATTATAATATGAAATACAGTGATTGTATGGGCGTAGTCAACTTCCATATAAGGTATCTATAAAACATTCTATATACATAACTATTAATAAAAAGATTATTACATAAATTATGATATATATATATATATATATATATATATATATATATATATATATATATATATATAACCTTTTTATACCTAACATATTTACATTACATTTAAAGTACATAAAATAGAAGGTTCAAAATGTATGCACATGATACTCTTTTGTTGAATAACAGCAATTTTCTAGCAACATATTTCTTATTTGAACTTCAAATTTAGCAACATTCATTGATTTAATTGATAACGGTAGTTTGTTTTATAATTTAATAGATAACAATTTATTTATTTATTTACGGCAATACACCATTATACAATTGTTAGTAGGTGGCATACAATAACATTGGCATACATAAATATGTATGTATGCTACATAGAAACAATAACAAACATAAAAGGAATACAAAAAAAATAGTAAGCCCAAAGCCGGTTCAATAACAACAAGCCAGGAATGTGAGAACAACTGTAAAAGAACTCAATAACAGTAAACAACCTAACAACAAAAAACAATAATACTTATTTATTATCATCAATTAATAGCTAACAGAAAACACAAGTAGTTCAAAAACACTATGTTAGTAATAAGTAAAACTATAATTTAATAATTATAATGAGGCTTAATAAGTACAAAAAATTATAGATGTTATGATGATACAACAGCAAAACAAGAACTACATTTGTAGCTATTGAGAGATGTTGAGTAGGCATTGAAGTCTTTCTTAATATGATTGCAATTTCTAGTGTTATTGTTTTCGTTTATCTTCTGATTTGCATATATAAAAGAAAAATATATTGATATATATATATATATATATATATTCAAGGGAGTTGCATTATAATAGAGAAGTCTTTGGCAATTATAGAAAACGTTTTCACAACGTTCAGTCTGTTTGTGTTTGAATGTCTTTGGTCTTACATAATTCAGGTTCAGAGAATCAGTCTAGGCAGTTAAGAGTGTTAAGACTAAATCGTTAATTAGTGATTGAAAGTTCAGGGAGAACAAATTGTAGTGAGTTTGTATAGTGGTTTTCTGCGTCATTTTAAAATCTAGATTTAGAAGTAAAATAAATAAGGGCGATAATTGTGTTTTTAGGGAAGAGCGGTGCCCACTGTCCAGCAGCTAGTGAAAATAATTCAATTTAAAAATTCTAATCTTGTAGCCTGCTCTGCAATGTAAGTGATGTTTTTAGTGTGATATTTGCTTAAAAGAATCGGTTAAATACTACCTAAACCTTTTACATAGCTACAGTATTAAACATTCCTATAAAAAAAGTAATACATTTAATGTCTCACACCTGTAACTGAAACATATACACTTAAAATCACATTAGGACCGATTGTGTTATTGATTTATAATAATGGCAGAATCAGGCAAAAGAACCTTTGAAACATCCAGTTTAGAAGAAATCAATGCACCATTGGAAGTGATGGGCAAGCGGAAAAGATTACTCTCTTGCCATTCTAATCGTAACTCAAGTACAGAGTCACTCTTGTCTAACTCAAATTCAGTACACAATCCCACAGATAATGAATTTTCTAGTGAATCAGAATTTGAAGAACATGACTATTGTTTGCAGAAGAAAGGCAAAATTAGAGATTCAAGAAAGAATGATTTTTCGGCGAATGGTGACTTTGGTAATAGAACATCAATTAGAAGCAGCAAACCTAAATGTAACTCAAAGAACGCTGTGTTAGCAAGAATAAATAGGATAAAAAAGAAGAATTATATTAATAATCTAGAAACTAGGAATGCAGAATTAGAAGTAGAAAACAAAGCACTTAAGGACTTATTGAATAAAAAACTGGAAGAAATTCATTCACTCAAAAGAGAGACTCTAAATTTACGTAATGTTATAAGAAACAGAACTGAAATTGGGTCATTGCTAAAATGCATCCATATGAACACAAACCTTCAGATATCTTCTTCATTGTTAAATGAAATGTCTGCATCTTCTTTTGATAATCCAAGTGACGCTCAGGCTCATCATGCTTCAGCCACCGTCAGCAATGAAGAACCAGCATTCACGGAAGAAGGTAATGGTGGGCTTAATGATTTTATCTCTAGCATTAATTCTCCGGTTCCCATAATAACTAATATTTTTGACAAAGACAGTTTAGATTTTGGACTTGACACACCAGCTCTAGATAAGTCGTATTGCGAGTTTGAAAATGAAATAAGTCAGTTAAATCGGTCTGAGTTAATGACTGACACAAAACTTGCATCTGAATTGATTAATTTTGATGTTTTGTCAAGGTGTGAAACTCCTTCTAAAGGTTTTGATGATTTTTGCAATAAAGAAAACTTGTTTGATGATATGGGTGTCTGTTTTCATATTGCCAATAAAAAAGTATCTCTTGAATTTTGTGATACTTGTAACTTAAATGCATCATTGTGATTTGAATAATACCATATTTAGAAATCTAACTAACTCGTGTCCAATTTCAATAGTTTATTTGTAAACAATACAACGACAATATTTTTAAGTTTACTTGCACAATTTGTTACAAAACCTCAGTTATCATGAAGATTGTTAATATTCTAACCACATCAAGGGATGCAGTATGGTAAGTGTTCTTCATCAAATTAAAATTGTGTATTTGACACCATAATTGAATATCGTTTTTATATATTTATGAATAGATTTCAAACAAAAACTAAAATATTTCAATACAAACGATATAGTCAGAAGATATTTCCAGACTAGATCGAATCAAAAACCTATTTGATTGATGGTATATGAAACATTTGCTGAGATTTCATTAATGCTAATATTAGGAAATTTTAATTATTCTGGAGTAGATGATTGACTATCAATTTATAACTTCTATTGAATTGATTGCTAATGAAACCTATAACAATTTGGACAGCTGATATCTTATAAATGTCAAAAAAAGGTCATTTTAGTAATTCATAATTGATTGTCAATAGATTTTTGATATTGGATTTAAGCATGTGGAGACACTTATCGTACTGCGCCACAAAAATAGCTTTACCCACCAATATTAATGTAGCCTATCCATATTAAAATATTAAGCTTTAAATCATGTAATGTAGATATGCTGGAAGAAATATATTTTATTTCTAAGAATATAAACATTTTAACTATAATTGTCTCAGTTGAATAACAGTTTGCAGTAGGCTCATACTTGAGTTGTATTGTTAAATTATCAAGAACAATATTATGTGTAGTCTACCAATTTTTGTTTTTTGGAACTAAACTGTATCCTATAGATGCAACTCTTTGTTGTTAATTTAGTTTTGTAAATAAATTTACATCTTAGAATTTTTTAAAGTTGGTCTCTACCATAAGTTAGAATATTGTATCCTCATTTAAAATTTTTACTTATTAAGTTAACAAATATGAACACTAATATTTTATTGTAATATGTATAGTAATTAAAAATTGTTGAATTATACATCTACAGGTCTAATGTATTAAAAAAACATGTTTTCAGATGTGTTTTAGTTTATTTTCTAAAAATTGTACTACACATATATCTTTTTTCAGCTTTTGTTGCTGTTGTTCTGTGGGTGATGGCGTTGCACACATTCTGCCAGCCTTACTAAGTATGGTGTAGTTAATATATACTGCATCTCTTTTGTTACAGATTTCTTTACTTAAAGGTACGGAGCTCACAGAATTGTTTGTATAGATATTTTTATAAGAGAATGCGAATAATAAATTAAAAAAATATAGGAATAAATAGTATAACATTTTTTGTCATACAGCAGTTTTTATTTATTTTTTATTGCTTTAAGTAATTTCATTTCCTTGTATAAAGAGGATATTATACTAATAAATTTCAATCTTATTTTATCTTGTAAAAAGATGTTGTAGAGCAAAATAAGCATTTATATCAATACCACTGTAAGTGTATGGGTGGGCGAGTGGATCAGTACCACTGCACATATATCCTGAGTGTGTCAATACCACTGAACCTGTATGGGTGGGTGTGGGGGTCAATACCACTTATAGGCTATGAGTGTGTGGGTCAATAACACCATACGTGTATGGGTGGGCAGGTGAAACCATACCACTGTGCTTGTATAGGTGGGTGAGTGTGCACACTGTACAAATTAATATTTTCAGGAGTTGCACTATATAAATGATAGCCTATATGTTCAATAGGCTCTCATTTATATTTTGTCATGCCATAGCAAGAATTTTAGTTAAACAAAACTAAAAATACAAATAGAGTAATACATAAAACAATTTTAACTGCATTAGACACCTTTAATAGTTCTTGTCTACAACCATTATAATCTGTCATACAGTTTTTAGTTCCTTTGGAATTTCTATTTATGGCTTATGTTGTTGAAACATTTAGCATCCACTTATATTGTTTTATCGTCTTGAAAATTGTTTTACAACGTTCTTTTAAGGTGATTTTACTTTTTGTATTATTACTTGTCACTATTAAATTAGTACTAGACAAAATTTTTATAGCACAAATTAATATGGACTCTTCAATGTAATAGATCAGTATACTATATACACACACAAAAAGAAAAGGTATCAGACCAGTAAAATTTGGTTAAGATTGTCCAGGCGATGCAAATCATTGAACATATGTGGTACAATCTTGATTTTAAATTTAGGAAAAATTTATAATAATCAGTGCAAAGAAATATCAACAACATATATATATATATATATATATATATATATATATATATGAGCAAGACCGTATTACTATATTGTGCATCCTGCAGAGCATGTGTAGCTTCTGGATACAGTATAACACTAAATTTGTGGTTTCAAGATATGTCTGATTTCTGATGTCTGAACTTATTTGGTCCATCAAAACTGTTCCTAGCTATGGCCCAGCTAGTATTGGGCGAGAAATTTGATCTGCTCAGCTGGAAAGCAGTGGGTAGAGCTGGGTTTCAAGATTTTAAGTAACCATTCTGCTTTTTCTAAATCTGTACGTATCCCCTGGGTAGTTCTAAATATGAAACAAATCTGGTAGCTGGACTGTCACAAGTTTGTAATCTCTCAGCTTGACAGTTACCAGAAAACATATTATAGCTGTCACTTCAAGTTAAAAATATCAGCTATAAAATAATCATTCAACAGATTATTGGTTTAGAACCTCATCAGCTCTGCAGTTTTTTGTTGTTCAGAAACATCTTTTTTCAAAGTACGTAGCAGGTTCATAAATGAGTAAACATATTTAACCCTTTCCGATAGAAAACCATACCTGGTTTGACTAGCGACCATTCCTCTACTGAGGTAAGGCTTTTGGATTGCATTGTAATATAGATAAGTCGGTTCCCAAGTACTCTCAATGTGCTGTGATCTATTGTGAACAATCATTACTATGTCAATAAAGCAGTTTTATCAGTTAGCAGTACAAATTATTACAAATAACATTATTTTAAATGTGTATTTCACAGCTGATCAGTAATTCGCTTGTGCTCATTCTGCCAGGTGTTATGCGTTGTGGTTTATTATGATAGTTTAAAAGTACTTTCCGTATTATTATAATAGTTGTTTTAGGCTAGTAATGAATTTTTTTTTAATGTGTGTAAATTGTTTCAATAAGCAAAAAAGTTTTAAATATTCCAATATTAGCTTTGAATGCAAAACTAGTTTCTGTATCATTTTTTAGTAGCCTGATTCTGTTTACTATTAGGCTTTAGGATGTTAAACTTTTACAAAATTATTCCTTTTATAGATAACAAGGCCTACTCTAAACATTTTTGTTTATGGATCATAATAAACTCATAAGTTCATTTACTAAAAGATAAAACAATATTTATGTTAATAACTGCAACAGCATTAAAGTTACAGGATTAGTTTTGAAACAATGCCTGTTGTGGCTGCAAATAATGAGAGTGTAAGAGAGAGTGGGTGTCTGGATAATTAGATGGTAATGGGTTAATAGTTATTAAGATTTTGTAGTAATTTTTGAACTATTGCCAAGAAACTAATGCTTAAAGAAACACTTGATTATTTTTATATTTGAAAAGATCAATTTTAAGAGATTACAGTCATAATGATTGATGAACAGTATAGAGTTTTAATGTAATTTATTGACAGTACTTTGTGTAGGCAAATATAGTACACGGCTATAGTGCCTAAATAAAATGAATTATTTTCTTGTATCATGAAATAAAACTTATTGAAATTGACTACAATACATTTCAAATGTTTCTGCAAAAGCATCGTAATTACTATTCACTAGTTGAGGGTTAATAGTATCTTTTGAAATGCAGCATGTATAAATATTTGTTTCTAAAAATCAGACATTTACTTAAGAGGAATACGTAGTTACTATCATTGTTAACCTTTCAGTACTATGATGCTTCACATATTTCTATACAATTTTTAATTATATCTTGACGTTTTTAAGTTTAGAATTTGGATATTGATCTATTTTTAGAGGAATTGTTTACAAACAGTATTTTTTTTAAAATTATCTTATGAAGGAAAATATACAACATGCAAGTATATGAATTAATCATTTTGTCATACTGCATACCGAAAGGTTAATGATACTATGTTTACAAATTGCAGTAATATTTTAAACTGAACAATCTTGTTTACTTTTACAGCAAGGTTCGTCAATCTTCGTTCTACAACATCTATAAAAATCTGGTGTGTATTTTCTTGATGTTATAAATATGTTTTAGTTATACAGTAGAAACCCTATTTTCCGTCAGGGGTCGGGGCCGCGGCTGTGACGGATTAGAGAATAGATGGATTAAAGAGAATCACCCGAACACACTTATATCGCTGGAAATACATTATTATTGCTTATGCACACTAATTTTAAATGCTGTATAGTACATATTGATTAACAAAATGAGAATGAAAAGGTTAGAAAAAAGACATGTTTGAGAATGTATATACTGCAGGTCACAACTACCCTTTTATTACAGTAGGCCTAGGTTTAATGTAAAACATAAGCTTGTACATTATGTAATGAGCCCAAAAATTAATTATCAACATTACTAAAATTAAACTGTTGTACAGTGTAACATATTAAAGCCCACGGATAGTGTTTTCGCAGACATCAGGCGGCCCGATTTTGGTACATGGATAGTATGTTGCCGCGACTCGCCTGTGTATCATCAGACAGGACCGTTCCAATGGCCTGTGACCTGTGTAGGTGTCGCAGCTTAAAACTTCATCTTCGACAATATGCCTTTGATGTGCTGCCTCTTTCCCCATGTTGTACGAGACCTGTATTGGTCTGTCCAAACGTCAGGCATACACAGCCGAGCTGTTCCAACAACCCGATATCTGGTAGACGGCAGATGAGGCCTTATGGATAGCAGGCTGTTGGAACTAGGCTTATGTGGGCTAGACGGCTAGAGGGGAAATTGTCGTCTTCTAGACAGACGAGTCATACGGTTACTGTCATATCGTGGCATGACGAACCCAGACACCGACGGATAACAGAACCTGGCGGAAAATAGGGTGACAGACAATAGGGTTTTCACTGTACATATATATTGTACATAATATTAATTTTAAGGAGCTCTGATCTTAAAACATATGGAGATAATATTTTCTTTATTTTTGCCTTCTAATGTCTAAATGTTTTGTTTTATTTAGCTGGGTTTGTTTTTGTATAAACTAATTTTATAATAATACAAAGACACATGACACACAGAAATTAATAATACACACACCCACTTAGTCATCCTTCATCGCTTCATTTTTGTGATACTTTAAAGAGAGTACGGTAGTTAAAATAGTTATGAGATAGAGGCTTCACTTAAACATAGTCAGTATAAATTTTGATGGTGAATTGTTAATGTATGTCAGTGTTAAAATGTAGATTTTATAAAATTAATATGAAAACTGAAGTAAATTGAAATATTTTTCATGATGCCTTAACATTTCAGTGAATTAAATTTCCTCATAAAATCTGTTTCATATCCATAGGATGCACTTATGTATTGCTTACAATTGTGAAATTACTTCTATAAAATGCTACGAATTGACGTTTTATAATATTACAAGTTTGTTAAAGGTTCATTTGTTTAGAGGGACAATTGTAATTGTCTTAGTAATAATGAAATATGAGCAAAAAACAAAGAAAATGTTTTAAGTGACATATTTTTGTAAATTCAACAAAACATAAGATTATAAAAAATAACCTGATTTTCTCTGATAAAATTATAGGGAAGGTTAATGATTGTTTTTCATTTAAGAAAACTCGTGTCATGATTTATTTAATTTTTAAAATTTATTTTGCTTTATTTGCTCTCACTATTAATAAATTAATATGAAAATTAACACTAAATTATAAGTTTTACATGTACAGCAATTACTGGAATACTGAACTTTTGAAGTTTATCATTCAGATTGCTATTGTGTCCCATTGTTTTTAATTTCAAGAGGAAGTAATATTGTATTATATTGTATTGTTAAAATGAGAATGTTTACCATGCAAATTATATTTATTCCACACAAGGGATATGTCATAATTGTTTTCATTTTGAAACAAATATTGATTTATGATGACAACTTGAATAATTGAAAAACAAATAATGTCCAGCTGTAATGAAAATAAACTTAACTAGTAGAAAAACAAATTTATGACAATTAATTGTGGAAACTATTACACAGTTTTAGATTAACGCAGCAGACGAAATTGAGTACAGACCAAGTAAAATTTAGTATGTATATTTTGAGTTATAATCTGGGTTTAGAATTTCAAATTTGAATTTAAAATTTCAATTTATATTTTGTACAATTTCATGTAACATTTAGATTGTTGTTTTTTTTCTTTCCTGCTTTCTATTACTGGTGTTTATCACTCTGTTTTGTTGGTTTTCATGATGTGATGCTCGTCAGCTGGTGAAAGAGCAACTACTTGTCAGCTTTGTCATACAAGGTATGTCGTTATGATTTTTCATGTAACACTATTATTATTTTAGAGTATGATGAAAAACGTGCTATGCTGATTAATTTATTATACTGTATAAATATCTTTTAATTTCAAGAAGTCTTCCGTAAACTTTTAAAAATCAGCAAAAAATCATAATTCTTTGTGATTTTTCACTGTTCTACAAATAAACTTATTTTATACCTTTCTCAATGTGTCTTGATTGGAAAAGATAGTAAAAATAGTGTCACCCCTGTACATGTAATGCTATCTCCATGAGTAGGCAGGAGGGCCATCACCAATGTACAATAACACCGTTTGGTAGGTGGATGGGTTAATACTGCAATACCGCTGTATGAGTACCTTTGTATCAACGATCAATTGAGTAATAATGTTTGTTATTTAAATTTGCAATCAAGGACAGTTTCTTTGTGCAGTAAAGAGCATTAAAACCTCATAGATTAAAAAACGGAATATCTGTTGGCAAATGAAAAGAAGATCCCCAGTTTTGGTTTAAAACATTAGTATGTTTTAACGGTGTTTTTCCTGTGCAAGGTTGTCAGCTTTGTGCCCAACCCCTAACCTGGAGGACTAGGAGTTTGTGATTGGAGTCCTCTTCTCCAAGACGTCTGGCCTCAGTGATAAATTGTAGTGTCCTTCTTCTAGCCTTTGAGTACCCAAACCCTATCGTACAAGGCAGTACGGACAGTGCTTATTTGATGGCGACACTTCCTCGCCATGACACAGCATTTTAATTGGGCTCATGTGGACTTGTTGAGTGAGACCCCTCCACAGATTACGCCGTCCTGTGCTGCCGCTTCAGTCCGGAACTGCTTATTTGGGTTTCCCCTTATTCACAGCTGTCCACCATATCTGATGGAACATTTGCTATCCGCCAACTGCTATCTGTCCCGTCCTGAGGCTCGGACATGGGACTGGTAGGGCATTTAAATGTTGAACGTATATCTGAATATCCTCATCAAGACATTCTGCTTTGACAAGTTTGGAAACTGGGAGAATTCCTACCTACTTATATTTTGCCTCATAATTTTCAGTTTTCCAAGAAAAGCCGAAATTACACTTTGTTATATAAAATTTAGGCTGCCTCCGTGTAACTGCAAGTTAATGTAGTTTAAATTTGTTGAACAGATTTTTTCAAACACAATTTCTGCTTTCAATTTGATCAGATTTTGTTTAACGAATTTAATCACAAATTGAAGAGATTGGTGCAATTTAGCACTTAAATTTTTTGTGACAAGGTGTCAGTGGATGACATAGTGAATTTTAGTTACTCCTGGTATAATTCTTTTAGGATGACTTATAAACTCACAATATTGCCGAAACAGGGCAGGGGCTTCATCCACTGCTACAGTAACAATGTTCGTGAATGGAATATACTTTTCCTTTAAAAAAAAAAAACAGGAGATTAAATATTGATTCGCCTTTAGTGTCGGTCTTCTAAGTTTTCGTGAATAGATGCTCTTCATGGATTTCTTCATCTGTAACAAATCGAACATATGTTATTAATAAGTGAAGTTGACTAGTTCAGTTGAATAAAAACATTAGTTGTGTGCAGATGATTACACAAGAAGCTTTTAACATCAGAGCTAATTTCATCAATACATCGTTGTACAGTATTGTTACTCAAAGAAATCCTTTTGAATTCATCAAATGGATATTGGTACAGTAAAGTTTTTAAAACCTCTTTAACAAGGGGTAAAATTGACTGTTGTTTGATTGTGATTGGTTTTCCAGATTTTGCTATGAGCAATGAGATATTATAAAATATTGTTCGTTACTTTGAGATGTTGAAGGGAACATACTGTGCATAGTGGGCCTTATTTCATTCTATTCCTTCAATGTTTGAAAACATTTTAAAGCTGAACCTGTTTTATCAGGATGACGCCTTCTTAGGTCATCTTCAAGCCTTGATGGTGGTTTAAACTTTCTTGAGTAAAATGCATATGGAAAATCAGGGGATAAATTTAATTTCCCTTGCCATTTAAAGCTAGTTTAAAATCAGTTTAGAGGCCTAAATAAGGAGTATCTGTGTCCACATAGCCGCACAGGCCGCAAGATCAGCATACGCTATTTATAGACCAACATTGTAATCTACTCCTTATAAAAGTAAAATTTTCTAACATAATATTGTAGTAAGTACAAAACTAACGTAAATTGTCTTAATTTTAAAAGTAACAGAATAAACAAAATTAATTTTTAAAAAATACAAATATTTAATTAGCATATTTAGGCCTACATAAAATAAAATAATTTTTGTCATTTTACAAGTTGTTTTAACAGTATTTAATCAAAGCAGAGGCGAATGATGTTCAAAACAATGAAACTTAGGTGTTAAGAGTTAAAGCGAAGAAAACAAGTTAAAAATAATTATGAAGGGAGGGAAGTGTGTTGTCCGTCAAGACCAAGATGCAGAAGCGGGAGAATCTCTACGGCCAAAGGTGGAATCTCTACGGGAGAACATAAGAAAGTATGGTGTACTGTCTGGCTGTTGGTAGCACAGAACATGCACAATTACAGAGCACTATCTATCCTAATTGTACCCCTAGTGTATCACAATCACATTTTGCAAGATCTATATAGTTTTGACTCTAAATATACCTTGTAATTATATTTTGCTGCTCGATAGTACTAGATTTCGGGACTATTAGCTGCTGTATGGCGACTGAAGTACAAAGTATGGTGTCAGCACTACGACTCATGAAAGATTTTAAGACATAGGCATAGCATTCATGATTGCTGATTGTCAGACCACTTTGAAAGGACTTATGGAATCTTTTTGACTACATTTTTGTTTTTAACGTTTAAAGCAGTGAAACGCTTCTCATTATATACATGATTTATACATCTCAAACAATCAATTATTTAAGAACAAAATTTAACTTAAGAAATTTGTTCAGTTTCGCATTTCTCGTTGTATTTAAAATATCGTTATTGCTAATTAAAATAAAGGTTAAATAAACATTAAAATTACACCTGAATATGAATAAAATATAGAATTTGAAAAATAAATACAAGCAACTTTCCTAGTTCAGTCTGATGAATTTCCTTGACCTTGACCACCTGGTTCTTCACTGCATCGCATGCAGCTTGGCGTAGTGTGCTCTCTAAAAAGGTTTTATTATTCTTCAAATAATCTGACATTTTTGTTATTTTACAATTTTGAACTGTTCAATCTTGATAACTTTTATCATGAAATATATATAGCCTAATTTAGGCATACCTCAAAACTCTAGTTCGTTATTTTTTTTTAATAGCTAGGTGGAAATCAATAAATCTATTATTTTATTTTTTATTTATTTATTCATAAGACGCCGATCCTCAAGATTTCGAATGAGTGTGATGAGTGTAGATGAGCGAATGTAGTCATTGTTATAAACTAAGGCCGACTATTCCGTAGAAAGTGTCATTAATTAATAGCCCATGTAGATGGTAGCTAATAATAGGCTATTTTAGTAGCTTGGTAGTGTTGAAGCTGTATTTATATTTTATAAAACGTATACATATATATATTGCATGTGATTTTTAAAGGTTATTAAATTGTGGTTATGAAAATGGAAACATAATTATAAAATTATTACACTTGAGGCAGAATGTATAAGCTTAACATTTAAAAAATTATATTTTTCATTTTTTAAAAAAACAAAATTATTTCTCTATTTTGATTCTAAACGTGTTTTTTTTTTAATAATATACTAAAAGAGTGCTCTTAATATATATTTAGGGATTAAAACCTAAACGCTTACAAAACAGTCACAAAATACCTGGTTTTATAGGTGAAAATTGCCGGAGTGTATAGGGTTAAGACAATTTTCTTGGAGTTTCACAAAGCATCAAAACTTCAGGATTGAGCAAGTTTAAAATAAAATTGAGAACAGTGTTGTTGCTTGAAATTATCAGATATGACTGAATTTTCAAATGAACATTCACTTAATATTACAAAACCCATGAGTAAGATGGAATGTAAAACTCTGTGGCACACTGACCATTAGCCATGATTATATACGCCAACAATAGATATTCCATCTAATAGGAATATTTGTGCCTGTAATTTTGTTAGTGAGGCCCGCAACCACAGCTGGTTTAAACTGCATTACATTTACATGGGACTACACTAACGCTCCACAATGGACCACAAAAACAGCTGATATTTTGAGACTCAAAATTTAACATTGGACAGGAAATCTATTTGTGTATAAAAATATCAAAATGCTATTAGATTGTGCATAATTGGATACCAGTATGTTGGATGTTACAAATAAAATTCTATTTTAAAGATTTTTTACAATTGACGGTTAACCTTACAAAAGACATTGTAAATAAAATAGAAATGCTAAACTTCTTAGATATCATGCCCCTCTTTGAACTCACACACACCCTTGCACAGGCTGATGATATTTTGTTAATGCCATTTAGGACAAACTGCTATCAGTGGCATAATGTGTCTCTTTGTTTCAGATTGTATAATATCTGGTCATGACTTCTATACAGTGACTGGTCTGTTAAAATGACACTTAAATTAGTTTTTCTATATACATAGAATCATTGTTAGTGCATGTATATTCTATTTATATTATTACCAACAAAACTTAACTTTTTGGTTTGATTTTATTTGAACGAATACGATTATAAGCAGACAGGAAAATTATGCACAACCATAAAAATCTAGGAAATGTTCATTAAAAACCTTGGAAATTATTATCAGAACAATAACTTTTAATATGCATAATGGATATTTTCTTGATAGCTTGACTTGCACAATTTAAGAACACATTTTCTGACAAAATTGTGTTCTGATTTCATAAGAAATCGAGGATTTGTCAGAAAATTCAAATGTACATGTATGGGTGGGTGGGTGGGACAATACCACTGAACGCGTATAGGCGGGCAGGTGGGTCAATACCACTGTACGTGTATGGGTGGGCGGGTGGGTCAATACCACTGTTCATGTATGTGTGGGCGGGTGGATTAATACCAATGTACATGTATGGGCGGGTGGGTCAATACCACTGTACAATAAGTGCTGACAATCCATATAAGTCTTTAAACATCATTGTTTAGTGACCAGAACTTATTCATTTGAATTTATAAAACATATTGAATATGTAAAAAAAAAAAAAAAAAAAACACTATTTTGACATTTCAGTATCATTACACAGCCTTGACCTTGACCTACCTGTATGTGAATGACCTACCTGCCCGCCCATACACCTACAGTGGTAATGACCCACCCGCCCGCCCATACACCTACAGTGGTAATGACCCACCCGCCCGCCCATACACGTACAGTGGTAATGACAAATAAGCGGGCGGGTGGGTCGATACCACTGTATGGGTGGTTGGGTCAATACCACTGTACGTGTATGGGTGGGCGGGTGGGTCAATACCACTGTTCGTGTATGTGTGGGCGGGTGGATCAATACCAATGTACATGTATGGGCGGGTGGGTGGGTCAATACCACTGTACGTGTATAAGCGGGCGGTTAGGTCAATACCACTGTACGTGAATATAATCAGCATGCGATATATCATTGCTTTTGGGTAGAACATGGTTAATTTTCAAGATATAATTTGTCTTATATCAAATATGGGAAATTCACTTTTTTACTGCAAATTAATTTATAGTGATAATTGAACATTACCAAGGTGATTTATTGTACTGAATCGTGATTTACTCTCAGCCTACTTCATCGAGAATATATGTGTTTTTAATTGCTTTAATTTATTTCCTGTAGAATATTAACACTTATATATTCACCATACTCTAAAAGGATAATAGTAGATGTATTTTGTCCATTACTTGTATATACTGCAGTTTCATTTAGTTGATATTTGGTATTTTAGTTGATAAAAACATGCTGATAAACTTTATTGTACCAACAAATGTTTCTTTGTACTTTTGTCTGTCATCCTTGAATAAAAATTTTTGAAAAGGTTAGTTGAAAAATATGTTTTATTTAATTTGTACTGTATTTAATTGTCAACTTAATGTAGAGGTGTAATGAGATCTTCTGTAACTATTGTATATAAATGTATAATTTTGTCAAATAAAGCAATTTTGTTCAAAATATAGACTTTTTTCATAAAAATAACCCTCTGAATTCCACTTTAGATCAACAGTATTTTATTTTAAAAATGGATACACTAAAATAGAATATTAAAAATATCTGTCGTATTCTGGTTTTGCTTTTTTCATAGTCTTCAACTAAAATAATTTATTCTTAAACTTTTCAGCAATGGTCTTTTTCAGTTATGTGTTGGCAATCTCAGAAAGCTTTATTTATGGACAAAGACAATACAAGCTTTTAACTAAAGTTAATTCAAGATGGAAGTGGGTCGTATTATCTTGCAAAATTAGTTTAAATAGCTCTTTTTCTTGGTTAGGTTTAGTTAAGATTCAATAGGATGTATATTTTAAGTTACGTTTGGTTGAGTTAGTATCATTCGATCGGAAAGGTTCGATAACATCACGTTAGGTTAGCCGTTAGTTAAATGAAATACAATTTTATTGTATTCTATCTCTGTTGAAAAATCTTCCGGCCAGGCTCTGGATCTAGATCACATGCAGCATTGCTCAGGACAAGCAACAAAGATATCAGATCGATCTTTTCTTTGATCTTTCACACAAAAAAAACTACCTGTAGTAAGCGTGATACTACAGTACTTGAATCTAATCCAATGTTTTGTTCGTTATTCAGAGGCCCTACTAACTCTTGAACTTACTACCTTCAACCTACCATTCCATTGCTCCTTTTTCAATCTGATGGCTTGTCCAAACAAAAGTTTGATAGTGTGCCCATCTTAATGACTACCCCACTTACTTACACAATTGTCTCTTAAGAAAGACCCCACGTACTTACACACTTGCATCTTGATGACTCCCCTACTTAATCTGTTGCATCTTGATAACTCACTTAGTTACACACTTTCATCTTGATAACTCGCTTATATATACACTTGCATCTAGATAACCCTCCTACTTACACACTTGCATCTTGATAACTGCCCAACTTAATCACTTGCATCTTGATATACCACCTACTTACAAGTTTGTGTCTTGAAAACCCACCTACTTGCACATTTGCATCTTGATAACTCAAAACTTGACACACAAACATCTTGAAACTTGATATATACAATTGCACCTTGATAACCCCTACTTACTCACTTGCATCTTGATAACCAACCTACTTACACATTTGCATCTTGAAAACCCACCTACTTACACGCTTGCATCTTGATAACTGCCCTGCTTACTCACTTGCATCTTAATAACTCCCCTACTTACACACTTGCATCTTGATATACCACCTACTTACATACTTGCATCTTGATATAACACCTACTTACACACTTGCATCTTGAAAACCCACCTACTTACATGCTTGCATCTTGAAAACCCACCTACTTACACACTTGCATCTTGATAACTGCCCTACTTACTCGCTGTCACTCTGATAATCCTCCTACTTACATAGTTATCTCTGACATTTGCTATTTAATTTTTTTTTAATCATTCCTATTGTGTCCTAATGAACCGGGAAATATTGAAAAATAGGTCAAAAAAAACAGTACAGGATTTCATGAGATATTGTTGACATTTATTTGCATTGTATGATTTTGTGTGCAAGGTATGTGCATAGTAAATAAATCCAGTTTTTCTCACTAAGGTCTTAAATCTCCAAACTCTCATGATGTCCTCTTGTGATGTAGAGGTTTTTATACTTATAAAATATTTTCATTCCAACAGTGAATTATAGGTCGCTGCACCATCTGACAATAGCATCGCATCTGTCATATGAAGTTCACATTTATATGGTACTTGGAGTAAAATTAATTGATTCCATAAATACGTAAGCGTGTACATTTCTGTTTCAAGCTTTCTTCTCATACAAATTGTAGTTTATAAAGAATTTTTGTATATTTTGGTTACGTATATTTTCTTAGCAGGAAAGTTATAGGCAGAGTCAAAATAATTAATCAATTTATTTTTAATTTTTTTCAGAGGTTTAACCTGGAAAAATAATGTAAAAGTAAAATATTTAAGAGGGTGCGTTACACAAATCTTTTTGCTTCTTAACCAAATGGACTAACACAATGTCTTATTTCTTTGAAAACTTATGGCTGCATTGTATTTTATTTAATTTCGAATCATTAATAATAATTGAGACATTTCTTAAAATTAGAGTAGATATATGGTAGAAATTTATTTTGTTATAAGAATTTCTAAAATCATGTAAAAGTAGGAAGTGTTCTCTGTCATAGTCAACTGTCATCTGACGTTTTATTACATTTTTTGTATAGTAATAACAGTCTTTATTGTCTTCATATAAAATAAGTATTAGGCACACATTATTTAAAGTACAGGCAAATTTATATAGAGGATTGTATATAGTGTTGTTTTGATTCTTGAAAATTAAGATAATAAATTTTATTTAAACATTTATGGTCAAGTAATTTATCATTTGTTTTATTAAACGTACATTCCTTTCAATTTAAATTGTTCAATTATGAATATATCTTTAAACATATTGTCAATCTATAAAAGAAATAATAGCTATAAATAATAAATAAAAAAACTACGCTTAAAAATAAATTTGGTGCGGCAAAATCATAGTCTCGCCAGGGAGGTTATTCGTGACTCAGTGTGCATTCCTTTGCCTATTATATGAATATTGTTCTTTATGGAATAAATTTAGAAAATCCTTATGTCAATAATATCATAGAAAATTTCATCAAGAAAAGTTTTATCATTATTTTTATGTGAGAGCAATAAAAGTTTGGTAATAATTTTATACATTTATATGTGAATGTAATCGTTTTATTAAAATAATTATTATAATTATTTTCAATTTTATTAAAAAAACTAGGACACACCCCTGCACGCTTTGCGTGCCAACCCCGTCGTCACTCGCTACGTTCGTGAGTTTAGCTCGGCCTATGGCCTCGCCTGGAAACGCTCTACCTTTACCCTTTGTGTAATTCTGCCTGCTGCCTCGTGGTGAAGCTCTGCTGCAGGCTCCTTTGTGAAAATTGGCCGACAGCCTCACCAAGACAAATTTCTACAGTCCCATTTGTGTAGATTGGCATGTTGCCTTGTTACTAAGATCAGTCTTCTGCTCGCCATTACTGTTAACCAGTATGACCATGAATTTTGGATTTTGGGACAGTGCAGCCCCTAAACAGAGAGTTTTCTAAAATCTGATGGTAAATTAGTCATTAAGAGAAGAATACCTTTAATTTGATACCCTTCTTTGGTGAATCAGTTTAACATTACCCAATTTTGGGTTTTTGAGCATATTTTTATTTGGGGAGGGGAGCAGAGCCCATCAACATTATCTCTTCCAAATTATAATGGTATAATGTGCTTTGAGATAAATACCTATATTTTGATACCCTATTCGGGCGTTTGATTTTTGTATTACCCTTTTTCTGGTTTTGGAGGTTTTTTTGTTTTGGGGATATATATATACCTCTTATTATTTGTCTTTTTCAAAATCTAATGGAATATTTGGATTCAGGAGAAAAATAGCTTTAAATTAATACCCCAGTTGAGTATATTTTTTAATATCAGTTTTTAAAAATTTTGCATTTAAAAAAATTGTGGTTTTTGGGCCCCCGATACCCCAATTTTTTTAATTTTTAAGCTGAAATTCATATATATGGTGTGTGTGTTTGTTGTACATGCAGAACTGTGAAGGTTTGAAGTTTTTACTCTTCAAGCGTTTTCTCAAGTTAGGTCATAAAAACGAGTTTTTTGCGATTTTCCCATAATACATTGGGGCAGGTTTGGGGTAAAATAGGCCGCCATCTTGTTTATGAGTGAAAAAAGTAAACTTTTGTGAATGTTCCTTGAGGTTTCAGACCAAGAGCTTTAATTCAAGTATACAGTTTATGGGGGTAGGACGCCGGGAAGTGCCTTAACATCTAGTGTCAGTGAGTGAGTCACTACATTGAGCTTTATAGTATATAAATTCTTATCTTAACTAGAATCTACAGAGACTGAGGTCTCAGAGAAACCACTGAAGATGCCACATCACAGTATGGGCGAAACGTCTGGTCATCTTGTAAATATTGTAGATAGTACCTTGACGCGGTTGTCACCGGAAACTGTAGATTCTAGTTATGACACCGGCCGCTTAAGCCTAAGTTCTAAAATTCTTATCTTGTCTATTTTTTTAGAATTTAAGTTATTTCAGATCTAAAAGTCACTTTTTTAACAAATTCAGTGCGTGTATATCAGATCCAAGGAGGGTGGGGCACTAAGTGATCGCAGCTCAGATTTGAGATGGCCTGCAATGCCACATACAATGGAAGCTTAGCATTTTAGAAGGTAGTACCAATTTTTTTTAGCAGTGAACGTGTTAATGCTGTAATATATAACAAAATAAAAATTCAGTAAGCAGTTCTGTTATCTTTTTAGAAAAAAGGAAAATTGAAATGTAATTTAATATATTACTAGCAAGGATGAAAGAAATTGATAAATAAAGAACAACTTTAAAATCTTTATTAGAGTAACATAAATAAACAAAATAGTTCTATACTTGTTAGCAAATTACAAAAACTAGCAGGTATTTTAATATTTAACAGTGTAAACAATGTTCATACCATTCATTTTGTCTGAGAGTTGTAATACAAAATGGCAATTGTAACTAATGCAATTGGATTGAGTTTTATGAGTTAAAATTCAGTCAAAATTACATGTTTGGTGAAAATGTGTTTGAAAATAAAGAGTGATAAAAATTGGGTCTAAAACATTGACAGCTGCAAAATGTATCAATAATTCGTTTAGGCATATGATAGAGAAGAGAGTGATATTTTGATTAACATTGGCACATTTTAACCTTAGCAGCTGGCCTCATATCTAGCATGCATGTTGACAACAGGATGCACTGAGATCATAAATTGTCGCTGAATGCCTGTAGCGACTCGAGGTATTGTTCTATCTTCTCCAAGAGGTTGGTGGCAACAGCAGCAAACTGTTCCCATTGTTGGTAGTCATGACTGCTGGCTACAGAGATGTCCACTTCCCCATCTACTACTCCAAACAACCTTTCCTCATCTGCATACACAACATCTGTTATCTACCTATCATAAATTGGTAAAATAAATAATGTTATTATATTATTGTCAGCTAATTTAACAAAACAGTTCTTCATGCAATCACATAAAATACTAGTATCTAACTGGAATTATGTGTCTCTGAGTAAAAGATAAAATATTTAAATAGCAGTTTTGGAGTGTGAATCGTAATTTTCATCTCAACTAAGAAAACAGAGAGGCTAATATTATTTCTTTCAACTTTGATCATATTTTAGTTTTACAAGTCAACTTTCCACCCTTGTGGAAAACTTATCAATCTATTCAAGTCATCTCTATTTACAAAAACAAATGGTATTGCTTAGTATTCCTCTTGACTGAATTGAAATCATCAATCAGCTGTTGCATGCTTTAATTAAATCAAATCGACTTAGCTGTACTGTAAATAAATGCTTTGATTTAACTCCGTTTTTCTAATCTCGCCTTAACCCATTATGATAAAGTCACATACACCTTTATCAATACTTACCATCACCATTTCATCTAATTGAATGAGTCGGCAACTGGTTTATTTAATTTT
The DNA here is from genome assembly GCA_035578905.1 of Stictocephala bisonia. Lineage (NCBI taxonomy): Eukaryota > Metazoa > Arthropoda > Insecta > Hemiptera > Membracidae > Stictocephala > Stictocephala bisonia. The sequence continues at coordinate 275,137 of JAQJVL010000303.1, forward strand.
ATATTAAAAATAGAGCAAAGCCATAAAAAGCTAAATATGAAATATAGTGAAAAGAAAACAAATTTGGATTCAATAAAACTGTACTGGCAAATTTCCTTGATGAATCAGCCAGTTTTGTTATAACTTTAACTTTTTCCACTAAATAATCTATTTACAGCTAGCCCAGTTATATGCTTAAAGTGTACAGAAATTGTGTGATTTGTTTAAAACATTTTCTACATAAATACTATAATGTAGGCATCCTATGCAAATTGCAATGTTTGCTCTACCTAAGAGCAAATTTAAACAAAATTGAGCTGAGAGGAGCGATCCATAGCCATGAGACAAGATATTGCAATGATGTAAACCTGCCTCAGGTTAGACTAATTAAAAGTGATAAGAGTCCATTAATAATGGCTAGTAAATTGTATAATAAAATTCCGTTAGAAATTAGACAACTTGACAAGAAAGATTTTAAAAAGTCTCTGCAGGAATCATAGGAGACACTGTTTATCCCTTTAGTCAGGTTAAAGTGCAAACACAGTTTTCATGACAAGCATACACTTATATTTTTAGATTGTGTTAGACCAAACAGCTGGATTGAACAATAGACAACAATCACAATAATACAGTAAACCTAATGAAGGTTTGTTATAAGTTATTTAGAGAAAAAAGAGCCAAACATGTAAAAATAACAAACTGTGTATTTACATGTTTCCCTTGCTGCAAAAGGAACATGATTCGTCAAGCAATACTGGCAAACCATTTTAAAAATAACTCATCGGAGAACGAGTATGATTCCTAACCTCCTCCCATACACGTACAGTGTTATTGACCCACCCAAATTTTACTGTGTTTAATTTAAAGTAAAAAATTACATATTATTTTTGTATAATCTTAGTCATCTTAAAAGTTCACAATTGAATGAAAATAATTTGTAATAAATAAGCATCTTTTACAGTTTATAAAAAATTCTAATTCATCCAGATCCAAAAGACTATAAACAATAAAAATATTCTTCTTATTAATCAACTGTCACTCCAGTTTAAATTTGATGAACAGTAGTATTGTTCCAGTTTAAGTACAGTAGTAATGAACTGTAAGTTGGCCTCAACCAACTAAATTCTGTATTTCAGGATGTCACAGGTTCACAGATTGTTTCAAACAACAACTATCATTACTTCTTTAACAAATCATCTCTTACCAAGCAGGTCAATGAGTACAGCAAGCAGTTTGTTTGTTGGTTGGATACCAAGTGCTGCATACAGGTGGGTGGAGTCTATACAGAAGTTCCACAGGGCCTGGCATGCTAGACTAGCCAGCCTCCAGTCCTGCTCCCCATACTTCTCTAGCACAGAGATCAGTCTGCAAATAATAGAAGTTCAATGTTAATTATCTTATTCCTCGGCCATCACATTTCTCTATTTGAAAGCTAAATGAAATCAATTCCCTTTTCTAAGGGAGAGTTAGGATTCATATCTTATTTTATCATATCATATCTTATCTCCTTTCTGCCTTTTGATGAGTCAGTGTTTCATACTTATTTTTTAAACAACCATGATACTTAAAAAAAAGCCATGCTCTAAAACAACAAAAGGCTTCTAAAAATCTACACGCTATCCCATTGAGCTGGGAGATTGTTGCACAGGAATACTTGATTGAGAAAATGGAAAAGTTTGTACGAGGATAATTTTTAATTTTATGACCCAATACGGTACCGAATTTATTTTCTGTTAAAGAAATGATTTGTTGTCCAGTGAAACACATATCTAGATAACAAACCAGATGTTTTTAAGTAGTAAGGTAAAAAAATAGACCAGATCAATAATCCAAATGAAAGAAGAAACATCAGATGAATTATCAGGTGGAATTATCATTTGTTTGTACAGTAAATAGAATAGTGTAATGTCCCGTTATCCTGGTGTAATCTAAACGTTTAATGTAACTTCAATGTATAAATATCCAGAATGGTCAATTATATGCCAGTATGAGATCGGCCTACATAAAGAACAGTTAGGTATATTGTACATTTGTATAAGGACCAGGTAGAAACAGTGCCCCAGGAAGAGATAGTGTAAGAGGACTAGATAGATATTGTGCACAAGGATCAGGTATAGACAGTGCACAAAGACCTGGTAGAGATTGTGTAAAAGGACCAGGTAGAGATAGTGCACAAGGACCAAGCAGAGATCACTATCCTTTTCTATACACAAAAGAAAAGCACCAAGTAAATATTGTGGCCAAGGACCAAGTAGTTAACAAGGACCAGATAGAGATAGTGCACAAGGATCAGGTAGAAACAGTGCACAAGGACCAAGTAGATATTGTGCACAAGGATCAGGTAGAGATAGTGCACAAGGACCAGGTGTGGCGATGCAAAATAATCCATAAGCTTAAGTAACAACAAGTAGGTGCATAAATCTTAGCCATTCCTTAGAGAATAAGGGATTAATTTTAGAATGATCAATTGAACCCTAAATGTATCTCAATGAAAGTATCTGATTTTGCATATTTGAATATAAAGTACATTTTCTTTAAATCCAACTTCAAATGAGCATAGTCAAAACCCTTCCTTAAATGCGGATGTAGGAATAAATTATTTATTATTTCATTAAATTACATTATTTATTATTTCAGTCTATCAAATTCTAAGCTTATGTTAGTTTTGACACTGGTCACTTTAATCCGTGTGATTAACTTTAATTTGCTTAAGTGGGATTATATGAAAACTAGAGAATACCTCTGCACGCTTCGCATGCCAACCCCATCACTCTGTGCACACATAACACCTCGACCTTCGGGCTGTGCCTTTTGATTAAGTTAACTGTATAACGTAAAATCATAACCTTACATTCATATACAGTATCTCAATCACATTACTTGTGTTGCTACATATTTTTTATTATAAACACCCAATGATATTACTTAGCCTATTTCAAACGTGCTCATTTTATTTGCTTTTGTTTGACAGCTGAAGATTAATAAAATAACTGCATTGTATAGATTACCATTAAAACCCTCAAGTCCAGTAGATCGGAGCCCTACAATCGAATGTGAATAAAACCATGCGTACAACCTTCACCGATCTAACCTATATAAAATAAATACAATTGTTTACTATATTCAAACAGCTGTTAAAATTTTTGTAAATCATTATTTACATTTAAACAGCTGTTACTTTTCGATTAATTTAAATCTCTCCATGTTACTCTAATGGCTGAAAAACGTACTATGAGGGCTTCCCATATCTTTCAGGGTAAAACTATTGAAAAATTAAGACCTTATTGCAAAACTATGAACAGAGGCAAATTTTTTGACAGCTCAACTGTTTAAATTAGTCAAGAAAAGGGAGGAGTTGTGTTGACAAAAAACGGCTTCACGGTATATATAAGGATACCTGGCCTTGAAACCTTTTTTACAGTTTACATCTTTCCTGAATATTTTTCTTCCACAAAAATTAATTTATGTCATATTTGTCACTATTATTTTTGGGAAAATATAAAAATCATGAAAATAATGTACCTGTTGATACCGTTGTCTTCCTTAAATGCCAGTCGCTTGTCCCAGTCAGACATGAGATTTATCAAGACACCAGTCACTGTGCACAGCAACTCCTTGTTCTCATGAGTAAGGCAACGCACCAGTTGGAAAATTCCTGTTCATCAGTTTTGGACAGACAATTAGGTCTATATATATATTCAGGTGATTATAGTTTACATGGATCTATTATGATATTTCATGCCTTTAGGTGGCTTCTTCAAACACTGAAAGAAAAAGTTTGTGTGATTTTGAAACTTACCTATTTTGTATATTGGTTCTTTTTTAGTGCATGTGAAAAACATTGCTGCAATGGTCACATTTTGGTTTGATTTCAACTCACATACTTGAATCATTGCTACCAACTGCTCCACATCTGAGGGGCCAACATAATATTTTTCTGAAAGTACTGCAAGGAGAAATATCTCTATCTTATGTGTCTGAATTAATATGGTACATGACAATTTTCTAACACTTAGTTCTTGATGAAAGGCTCCAGCAAATCGATGAAGTAAATAAGACTTCAAATCTTTTATTGCCAGAACATTATACAATGTATAGCAATCCTAAGATCAATACAAATATTTCAACAATCGCACCGCATCAAAACCCAAGTCAAATATACAGCATTTCCACTCACTTCATCAGGAGTCGATAAACTTTAAATAAATCAGTAATTTGTAGTTTACTATCTATCAGCAACTAAACAAATATTTATTTTCATAAACAAAATTTAACTAACCACACTGCTACATCTTATTAGGTATAAAGTAAACTTTTACATTTAATATAAATTAAAATATTCATGTATAAATATTATACCTCCTAGCCTCCCAACAGGTATTGTTAGTTATAACACAATGTTAAAGGTTGTAAGTCACTATTAAAAAAGTTGTTGCTTTATATTATAGTTTGTGAATTCATAATTGCTGCTTTTTCTCCTTGAATTTACACAAGGTAGTTAATTATTGCATTTTATCTTATAAACTTTATCCTACCACCATTAATTTATTTACTCACAATATACAATGACAAATGATCTTTATTGACATGAACATAGAGTACAGTCATGGCGTTAAAAGTTTTTGCTTGAACTGCATGGTCATCAATAAGAAGGTCTTCCCATCTGCAGGCATTCTTCAACAGAGTAGAACTCCCGCTCCAACAGCCAGTCAAGAAGAGCTTCTTTAAAATTCTTGTTGCTTTTTTGTTCTTTAAGCTTTGGTGGAAGGATGTGGAAAAGTCTAGCCCCAATGTAGGAAGGTTTCTTTTCATAGGCAGTCAGGTGATGTGCAGAGAGTCTGAAGTTAACTATGTTCCTAGTGTTATAAGGATGAGTGTCCAAAAATTAGTCAGGTCCTTTGTTAACTGCATAGGTTATTACCTCACTAATATACAGGTTGGCCACTGTCTGCAGCTTGTACTTAGAATAAATGATTGATTTTTTAAGTAAAGAGGGGAAGATGCCTTATTGGAAATATTTGTTTATAACATCAACTACTGGGGTTAGCAGTTCATATCAACCTCAGGGTCATTGATGAGACTTCATCAATGCCAGAAGATGGTTTTGATTTTAAGGATAATATTGTTTTGTCTACTTCTATTCTATTTGTTGATCTAAAGCTCTCTTTAAAAGATCTGAACTCACTTCATGGATAGTTGGAAATATTTTTAAAGGTTTTCAGTGGGAGTTTGCTAGAACTTGCTCTGCAGCATTACCAAATGAGTGATTCATGTGTTCGACTATTTTTTGGGGGTGTTTTTGGGACTGTTATTATTGAGCCTTCTATGTCAATAAATTTTAAATAATTTTTTTGAGATTTATTGCTGAAGCGATTATTATTTATTATTTGCCAGCCTGCTCTGGTTAGGTTCCCTGCATTTGCAATGTGGTTTATTGCAGCTTCCTTTTTAAGGTATTTCAGTTGGATGTCATATTCCTTTTTCTTGTCGATGGCTAGTTTTTTATTTTCCTCAGTGCTCATCAGGATTGATTTATTAAGTGCAGTAGTATATGCTTCTTTCAACCTTATCAGTTCACGTAATTAGTCTTGGTTTATGTTAATTTTTCTTTGGTATTGACTGTACGATGGGACATACTATATCGAGTGCTTCTCTTATGATCTTGTTAAATTCTGTATAAGCCTCGTCTGCATCTACTGTGTTTAAGACAGTTTCCCAAGTTTCATGTGTCAGAATATTTCTGAGTTCTTGTAGGTTCCAAGCATTTAAGTATCTTCGAGATGTTCTTGGTATTGTAACTTGATCAGGTTCCAGGTTTATTTTGCATATCTGACCCGTGTGGTCTGATAGGCTTGTGTGGAGCACTGCAGTGTCGATCTCTGTTAGCATCAGGTTTGTAGCAATTATATCCATTGATGTTTTTGAGTGAGCATTGATCCTTGGTGGTAAAGGAATCCTGATAATATCATGACTGTTAAGAACTTCGTTCAGGAGTTTATTGTCGTCTCTGTTAGCTAGGCAGTCCACATTTATATCTCCAGTTATTATGATTGGATTTTTCCAGGTAGGGATGTCAAGTATGATGTACAAGTTGTCAAGGGCCTTTTCAAGATTATGGTAAGTGGGAAGCCTATATACCCCAGATATACAGTTCTGATTGTTTTATTTTGATTTTTACAAGCTGCGTTTTACAGACAAGTTCTATTTGTTTTCTTGCGATGTCAATGCAGGACATTTCATGGGCTCGAGGTTTTTGTTTGCGTAAATTGCAACTCCACCTTTTCTATGCTCAAGTCTAGAGATTTCCCAATATACTAGTAATTATCAAGTCAGGTGTTTATTAGTTTATTCTTAGAAAGACCATGCTCGGTAAATACAACTATAGCGGGATTGATGATTTTGAGTTCATGGTTTAGCCTGTCAGTTTTACTCCCAAGGCCATCAATATTCTGGTGAAAAATTGTGAACTGCTGGTAGAGGCAAGGGCTTTTGTTTAGGTTTCGTTATGTTTTTGCTAGATGCTTGGTGGAGGATCCTAAAAAAGAAGTTTGATTATTACTCATATCTGTATTTGGGGTACTGAAATCTGTTTGGGGTGAGATCAAGGTACTTCTAAAGACTGGGGTTGCAGAGTGACTATTCGAGGCTGATAATATTTCCTTTCGTTGAAAGTTCATTTCTTTGAAGTGATCTATATGCTTTGTGAAAAAATCATTCAAAGTTTCTTGATCACCTCGTATTTTCGCTGTCATAGGTGAGATTCTCTCTTTTTTTGAGTTAGTTTTTTAGTTGGAGTTTGGCTGTCTGTCCTATTCATAACAGGGTTCAGTTTTTTAGTTGGAGTTTGGCTATCTCTACTGGTCAAATCCTGGTTCAGGTTTTTAGAAGGAGTTTGGCTGTCTCTCCTGGTCATATCAGGGTTCAGTTTTTTAGGAGTTTGACTGTCTTTCCTGGTCATATCAAGTTTTAAAAGGGTTTGGCTGTCTCTCCTGGTACAATAATAAATATAATAAATATTTTTTATTTATTTATTTTTATGCTCTTTTGCATATTTATATTCTTTGGTGAGTAATTGTTATAGTTTATGATGGAATTGACTTACAGTTAAATCAAATCAAAAATAAGTTTTTTCCTCCAATATACATACAAAACAAATAATTTACAGTGCACTTCTATTTACAAACAATAAATTCTTAAATTAAGAAATATATTTAACAATGGAGAACAAAATAATGCCCACAAAGATAAACATCTGTGTGTGGGCATGAGTCGTCATTTTCAAAGGTCTATTTGAAAAAAATAATGATAGTAAATATTTTTTTTTTAAAGTGAGATTTTGTAAAATTTGGAATTTGTAAAATTATCAATATACACCAGCAAGGATATGTTGCAATTTAATTTATTTGATTGGATCTACCCATACATATTTCATAATTGTGAATTTGTTGAAGTGAATAATAGGAATCTGATTGAAGATAAAAAAATAGGAAAGAGTCATAACAAGAAATTATGAGGTCAGAGAATTAGATAGGAAAAAAAAGTAAAAATAGTAATAAATAAAACACCATGACAGATTTTTTTTTACGAGAACAAATACCTAATTTGCTAAGTGGTTGAGTGGTGGATATAAATGGTATAGGGCAGGATGTTAGCTATCTGTAACTGGATGCGATAAGATAAGCAACTCTGATGCACCCCCTCCCAAGGTCAACAACCATTCTGTAATTTTCCTTTTGTACGTTATTTACTTAAGTTGCTGGAATTCTTTGAGTTCATTTGGGATATTTCTAAAAAGGTATTGCATTATGAAATGGGAGGTGGATAATGAGTACACTTTCGTAAGTCTGTTTGTATGTTAGTGTTTTGAGAATATCGGGTAAAATAATTGTGGTCGGGTTGAATGTAAATACTATTAAAGTTATTATAAGAATATAAAAGTAGTGATTTAATATATAGCTGTCTAACAGTTAATACCTTGAATTCTTCAAATAAAATGTCTGTTGGATATCTTCTATTTTTACCCAATGCTGTTTTTATTATTAAACGTTATTTTGAGAGGTCACTTCACTAGATAGTTAATTGTCGGCCATTTGATAGCTTTTTTGTATACATAAAATCATACAACAAATTTGTTAATATTATGTAACAAAGCAGAATTAAGTGACAAAGCCATTATGTTAACATTATACCAAAGTAATAACCAAACTTAAATAATAACATGATTTTAACATTTTATACTATTTAATCAAGGAAAATTATTCAAGGTAGCTGTTATTTTTAAATTTATATACTTTTTTAATCAAGGAAAATTATTCAAGGTAGCTGTTATTTTTAAATTTACTATTATAACCCTAGTTCTGAAATTCAAGGCTTTAGCCCAATTTAAACATTAATTAATATAGATAAACAAAAATTTACATGTTATCTTATCAAGTCCCTTAACATTTGCCTGAATGAAAGTAGGCCCTAAGAAGTTATCTTTGCAGATAATTTACAGATAGCATTTATACGTAAAAGACAGTGCTTCTTTGCCAATTTTGTTTGTAAAAAACATTGCATTTTATCAGTTACATATGATTTGCAATTAATTAATTTAATTTATAAATTGTGATTGCAAGATTAGTATGATATCGTAACTAAAATAGTTTAATGTAATTATTTAAACCAGTTGTTATTACCTCCAGTCTCCAAAATGTAGTCTCTAGCCTCTTTACTCCTTGTCAGATTACCGAACACTCGAGTAACCTCAATAAGGCAGTCGTCCGTGCCAGTAAGCAAGAGAGAACTCAACGCTGTAACAATCAATTTACTGTTTACTTAAATGTGAAAGTATTGGTCAATCCTATTCTGAAATTTGACTGACACCTTTCAAACTGCAAAGATACTGTTCATTTTAGTACTATGTACCCAAATATATTGTTTTTCAGTTTAATTTTATTCAACTTTTAATGACACAATATGAGGTTTAGTTGACACATGCTTTTTTGAGTTTTGATGACACTCCAATAAGCATGTGTCATCAACTTTAAATGACACATGCTTATTGGAGTTAGGTAATTCCAGATTATGATTAACTGGAAATGTCTAAAAGGTCTACATGTGTAACCTAACCCAAGATCTATGGTTTGAATACAAATACTTTATTTGCCATTTAAACATGAGATTAATGTAGGTGTGCATGAAATGTATGTTTTAATAAAGAAAATGTGAACATTTTCAACTTAAAGTCACCTACAAATAAGAATAACCAAACTTGACCTTATAACTCTTGTGATCATTTATGTTTACTTGTGGTAAAAGTAGACTAATTATTACATTAAGGGGGGCGTGTAGCTGTGCGTGTGACCTTTGTTTATACTTGAATTAACCATGTTCCAAGATTGGATTACCGAGTAAAAAATAGAATACTGAATCCAATGTTGGTGAGTGAATCGTCATTTTCATCTTAAATAATAAAATTTGGTGATTAGTATTATTTTTTTTAAATGTGATTCTTAAGCTATTGAATTTTGTTGTAAATATTCTTTCAGATTTTGTTTAGTATTTATTTTGCTTCTACTTGATTTATCAATCAGCTGTTCTTTGCTACCAATCAAATCCACTCAGCTGTACAGTTAATGTTTTTAGAAATGTTTTACTTTAACCCTGCGTTCCTCATCTCAATATAACCCAACATGTCAAGGTCATGGGCACATCTACACGCTTCCAGCAATACCTTGAGCAATTTCTAACTGCCTGTGACCAAAAGGACTGTCACGTGTTGCCTCTGGGTCAGCGTGAAAGGACAAGTTGTTGAGTGTACTTAAGGTGGACAAGACCAACTCCTCATTCTCAGTTATAGATTTCCTGCGTAACACCGTCAGAAGGATGTCTATGAACCTCCCTCCATCCTGTCAACAAACTATGACTTAAACAAGAGATTTAATGTAGTTTGAATTAACTATTTTAGAAATTATATGTATGTATTATTTATCAATTGGAGAGACTCATCAGCAAACTTACCTGAGAAAAAAAAACATTAGATGCAAACACTTTAAACACAATTAGACACACCAATGTCTCCCTGGCATCTTCCTCAGGAGCTAGAAGAGAGAATCATTAATAGTATATCATATGTACACAGTTTTCTAATGAAACACAGTAAATTATGATAACATTATATGCCGAGACGTTTTTCCCTACATGCCCATAACTTATATTTATTGTAAACTGACACATGGTAGATAACTGGTCAATTATAACCTGATAAATCTACCAAGAAAGATAATTATGTTCAACAGTACTGAGCAAAGCATACAGGTGCTTGTAGACAAATTTATGTTAATGGTAATCCTGAAAGATATAGAGACATAATCTACATTTTTCACAGAACAGTTATAAAAGGTATATTAACTGTAAGTCTAGAGTTACAGTATAAAAAATTACTCACCAAAAAATTCTACACGATTAATATCAAATAAAATTAATTTGTGACAATGCTAAAATAACGGACTTTCTGTTAGCAAGGTTTTGCCGATTTAGATATTAAGTAGCCAGAATTATGGAAAAGCACATGCAGCCAGTCTCATGTCTGGGGTCTGAACAGTGCCGAATTAAGCACTAGGCAAACGTGAGACCTCAAAGGAAAAACATTCTTTTGATCAGAAGTAAATGGTTTTAACATTGGTAAAATTAAAAATGATGTAGGGGCCTTATCAAACTATAATATTGTTTTAATCTCGTCAGTGTATAAATCAACAAGTGTGTAAGTATCGTACTAGGTAAAGAACCGTGAAAGCAGAGTGGAGTGGAGTGGAGCCAGTGGGCCTACGGGAGGGAGGGAGGGTGTAATGTAAACATAATTGACCTTGAGTGAGAGTTTAAGACTGAACTGATCTTTAATGCTGGCTCCTGGTTCACTGGGGTTTAACGATTAATTTTATTCGTAGGCTGCCAAATGTTAGTAAAATATAACAACTATTGTAGTTTAACTCGCTAAAGATAGGCCTAAAAAATATACAGAGTATAGTATGTTAGATCAAAACAAAAGGAAAATTAAGTAGGTACAACTTTTTCCTTGAAAACAAATAAAAAACACTTTATTATAATTACTCTATTAGCCACCATTTTATCCCAAAAATTATTTTTTTAATAGATGTTACTTACACGATTTTATATCAACTTTGTTTATGTTTACATATATTGTAAATATACAGTTTGTATAAAAATATATCACTGTCAGCATGATACAATATTTCAAAATGGTGGAAATTTTAGTGCATTTAAGACTGTTTTAATTGTTTAGCTAGGGAGATGATGTTGTTTGCGCCCACAGCAAATTTTTAAAACTATACGTATACCCTGGGTAGTTCTAAACGAGCAACAAACCTGGTAGCTGGACCATCACAAATTTGTGATATCCCACCTACAGCAACTACCATACAAAATAAAAAAGGCCCTTTTGAGGACGAAGCTAATTACAAAATAATAGGTTCTGTGTTGAAAGTAGTCCATTTTAATGCTGAGAGCAAGGTGAAGAGTGAGTGCATCAGTAAGATCCTTCTAGTAAATAATTTAGATATCCTTGCACTTCAAGAGACACACATAGAATACTATAATAGTGCAAGAGGCAATATTCCTGGATACAGACTTGTTGATTCCATTGGACATAAGGTGTATGGTATTGAGACTTTCGTAAAGAATGACATTGACAATGTGTCAATTACCCATAAGAGCTCTGGTGGTGACATCTTTGTCTTGGGCAATCCAAGTGTCAGAAATTACAATAATTGATGTTTATAAGCCTCCCTACCTAGTGGCCTGAGAATATGATTATGCCAAGTCTTGAACACCCTGTCTTCTATGTGGGAGGCTTCAACATTCACCATAGCCAATGGGGCTACAACACCAACGATGAGAATCTCAGAAAGCTTGCTGAATGGGCTGAAATGAACAACCTTTTCCTGATCTTTGATGCTAAATATTCAGCCACATTTTATTCAGCTTGTTGGGGTTGAGGTTACTCTCGTGACTTAAGCTTCTGCTCTTGTGAACGATCATCAAGCCCAAAACCAATTAGGAAAGTTCTTGATGCCTTTCCCCACTCTCAATATAGGCTAGTAATGGTTTCATTGTGAATCCAAATTCCCATAATTCGATCTTTTCCAAGGCCTAGATGGAATTTTATTAAAGCACATTAGGAGGACTTTACCACCAGGCTTAATGATCGCATCAGGTTCATTCCTCCTACAATAAGAAATCACAATCGTTTCTCAAGTCTCGTATTGTCTATTGCTAAAGCTTGCGTAGCGAGAGGATACAAAAAGGAGTATATGCCAGGATGAAGTAAGGAATCAGATGATCTTTACAAAGAATTTATTGCTACCGAAAACTCCAGTGCAGCTAATCTGCTGCTGCGTTCTGTAGACAGTGCCAGGAGAGAAAATTGGGTTAAAACTATTGAAGATATAAACTTTACACCAGTATAAAAGCATGGTCTTTTTTAATAAAACTCTACTGGTAAATCTCCAAATCAAATAAAGCTCCACCCGAAGGCTTCTAATATAGCAAAACAAATAGTCAGCTTATCAAAGTCAGCCCACCATCCTTCTGACAAAATGTGCTTTACAAACTGAATAAAATTAAAAAGAGAAAACTGTTCTGTTGTGGTGGATGGTGAGGTACCCTTAAAATATGAATTGGTGGAGTGATGGTGAAGTTTTTTTGGGGGTGGGGTTGGTTAGGTGGGTTTAGTCGTCTATGGGCTAAGGAGTGTAGTGGGGGGGCCTCATGACCTTTCTTGTTTGGGGCCACTATGGGCCTTAATCCAGCTCTGGGTCTGAACACATGTAGTAAATGTGTTATAGCAGAGCAGGGACGACCTGCATGAGAGGGGAGGATGCCACACATTGAGTGGTGAAAGCTAGTGTTGATACACGAGTGGAAGTGAAGAGACCGAGCTTAAGTACTACAAATTGACACCAGCTTATTCCCCAGACTAATTTGGCAACGAAAATTGCACAGGTGAGAAACTGTAGGAACTGGAAGTTATCAGCAGACTGGCCACTGTCTTCTCGTACCAATCAAATCCCTCCATTTGTCATTGCTCGTCTCCTGCTGAGAGCTCAGGTTTTTCTTGTTAACCTACAATCTACTATTCTAAAACATCAGTTTGGTTTGTATATCAAAATGTCTCTAGAAAGCTACAGATTTTTCTCTGTAAATTAGTAAACTTTATCTAAAAAGGCCAATTAACAGAAACAACTTACCTTTGCAGAATGGTGCTCAAAGGTGTACAAATTGTCGTCATCATCTGCTGGAGAACATGTGAGTCCAGCCCCCACAGCAGGATGTAGGCACATGTTGGCCACAATGCGTATCATCTACAAACAGATTTATCATAAAATAATAATATCTATTCATACAAACTGCTCAGCAATCTAATTCTGTTAAATATGTATCTAATGTCGGATTAAAAAGTATAGATACTTGAGTTTGAACATCATCTGTGTGAAAAGTATAAGGCAGAGGAAAACTAAATTACCATCAAAATCTTTCTCATCTATTTTTGTGATTAAGAGTGGTAAATTTATATATTTAACTTTTCACAATTTTTTAATCGTATTTAGAGTGGGAAAAATACACTATTTTCTACAGTTTCAGATGACTTGTGATGTTTGAAAATTCACTATAGTAAAAATAAATAGCAGATAATTTTGCAACTATATGTTATTATTAAAAACAATGAATTTAACTAACATAAATATTTCTCATCACTATTTTTCATGAGGGCTTTGAACCTACCTTTTAAAATGGTAGGTTTAAAAATGTTTCTGTTAGTAAGGCTAACAATTTAACTGTACTGTATATAGATTATTATTTACAATATGTGCAATCTTATAGGTAACTAGCTGAACCCGGCGGACGTTGTCTCGCCTTTCATTTTTCATTGACATACCAAAATAAAGCAATAAAAAGAATTATAGAAAAAACATTATTTATTAAATGAGTGCAAGCGTGTAAACAATATTTTTGGTCTTCTTATTTGGTGTATAAATGTAAAGGTTTTTTGGTGAGCCTACTCTCGAGTAAGCGACGTAGAGTTGTCCATGGGAAAAACATGGATTACTTAAATTTATTGCGGCAATGCGCAATGACTGTCCTTGAGATTTATTGATAGTTATTGCGGAAGCAAGTCGCACAGGAAATTACCGAGGAAAAAAGGTTAACACCAAATACAGATCACCTGATCAAGTAAAAGTAGTGTGTGCTACACTCTCAAGGTGAAATGTAGAACTACAATAAATCAAAACATATACAGTACTGTTGTTGTGAGAACTTCAATCTGCTTATGGCATGTGAAACTACATTAAACCACACAGTCATATGTTTTTTGTAAACAATTTAGATTCTCCATTTGAATAACATGGGATCTTTAGGAGCCCGTGGGGCAGGACCCTGTGGACGGATCTGCATCAAACTTCACAGAAACCATCTCGGGAGTATACAGGACAACATCCTAAAGTTTGATGGCGATCGGTTGGATGGTTTGGCAGCGCATAAACTTCAAACATATATATACAAACATCCTCTTTTATAAATATAGATTGCAAATGACATTAGTAGTAATTTGAATGACAGTAGTGATGAGTTCAGTGAGGATAACGAGTGATATTTAAAAAAAAGTAAAATCTTACAAGATTGTAAATAATAAATAATAATCTATATATATATATTGTAAATAGTTAACTTTACATATTTTAAACAGAAACATTTTTAAACCTGCCATTGTAGGTTCAAAGCCCTCATAAATAAATGGTGATGTTTTTGGCTCAATGTTTTTGTTAATTAATTCATTGGTTTTTAATAATAAGTTATCTGATAAAAGAGATTTATAGATCCAAAATTTAAGTGTTTTGAGAAATAATTATAGTCAAGCATTAGTTACTCAAAGTAATATATTAGAAACTCCCACAACCACCTGGTTGGAAGAGGCGCGGTAACGTTGCATTCATTTTTACCCACAGGGCGGCCAGGGAAGGCCGCGATTGCACAGCCCGCTACACATAACACCTCAAAGATTAATAAAGCGATATAAAATCAATCAGTATTAATACAGTAAAAATAAACATCTATTCTTCTTACTGACATCAGACACCTGAAACCACCATTTGTCTCAAGTTCGTATCTCTTTCCAGTGTCCAGAAAGTTACTTTAGAAAATTGATAACAATTTTTTTAATTAATTCCACTAAAAAATTCTGAAACCTCGTATATGTGGTCACAATTAAAGTACCTACACCCTATTAAAGTTGCAAAATGATATGGTCATTATTTCTATTATAGTGAATTTTCAAACATAACAAGTCTTCTGAAACTGTAAAAATGGTCTATTTTTCTCACTCTAAATACGATTTAACAAATTGTGATAAGGTAAAAATATAAATTTATCACTCATAATCGCAAAAATAGAGAAAAAAATATTGATGGTAATTTAGTTTTTCTCCACCTTATACTTTCACACAGTTGATGTTCAAACTTGAATATCTATACTTTTTGATCCAACAGTAATGTAATTAACATGAGAAAAGCTTATATATAGTCAATTTTATAGATATAATATTTTTAAGTCAAGACAATAGTAACAATTTTTGAAACAGGTAAACAAATCAACCTTGCTTAAATTTGTGTTTAATCATGTAAATGATTTTGCTAACTCGAGTTGGTGGACAAATCATTTATATGTAAGTGTGTGTTGAAATTTATAAATACTGTTCCTCACTTTACTGCAAACATGGTTATAGTATTAGAACTTTTTATTCACAAAAAAGTTTTTAGTGTTTCCAGACTTAATTTTTGACCAGAATCATGTGTTTTTTTTTTCATTGTTTGATTAAAAAAAGAATTCTTTGATTTTTATTTTGATTTCTTCGATTTGCTACATAATTTCCTTTTATATTGATCATTAATACTAATAAATTTCATAATACTAATCAGGCACTTCCTTAATTTTGTATCAAGTTACTAATGTGCTCAAATTGTTCTGTGCCACTATAATAATACCAGTAGTCTGTAGCTCTAGATGGCGAGGCCCTTTCAACCAATTTAGTGTCTGGTATGAGCAGAACTACAAGATTTTAGTGTTTTAATCTATGAGCAACATTTTTGAAACTTTTTCTTACAGTAGAGGATAAACATTTTTATTTTAAACGTTATAAATCTAGAACCAAAGTACTCTATACAAAAAATATTGTTCATTTAGAGAATCATACATTTAATCACGTTTCAATTGGTAAGTTACAACATTAATTGGCATCGTATTGTTCTTATTTTTAATAATGATATATTAATATTCATACTTTTACAATAACATCCTCGACAGAGCCATCTGATCCCAATTCTGGAGTTGACAGTAAAAGATCACTATCGTCATTGGCCAAACTCATCATCTCCAGGACTTTCTCCAAATAGCCTTCCAGTAGCTCCAGGATTGCAGCCAGCGCTCCAGGTTCCTCATATAGCTATGGTATAACAGTATTTAACAAAATACCAGACATAAATATTTTTTTTTTTTTAATTAATAACTTATAATTCTGACAAGAAATGAAATAAAATTATTCTATAAACAATTTAAAAATGAAAATTAAACTACAGTACTATAAATCTAATAATTGCACTGCAGAAAAAATTATAAGAATGATAGCGGGTAAATAGAATGTGACTATAATAGCCTTTATTTTTAAAACAAGATTCTTCTAGCGATTGTCGGTCTTAATAAGAGTTCTGAAGGAGTATTGTGCAATAAGCAAACAACTAAATACTACTAATTACTACAAAAATCATTTGAGAAAGCAAAAATATTTAACCATTCCAAGACAAAATCTAACGTTTTATCCAGTATCTTTGTTTTCTGGACCTAAAAAAATCAAATTCAACACGAGCATAATTATTAATCAAGAGAATTTAGATTATGACTAAAAAAATAGGCAGTATTGATTTATTTCCTTTTTGATGAACAAAGTAAGTCAACAGTCTTGTATAATATTTAAGTTAGAGGAGATAGCTCCTGCTGATGTCTTATCTCTGGAGGAGCGATATTTCAGAGTATTGGTAACCAAGGAAGTGGCGTTGCCATGAGAGTACCACTTATAGCTGTCATTACCCTATTAAGTTGGACATCAAACGCTTGGACAACAAAAATATAATAACAACATTTACTAAAAACCATCTCAAATGAAAATAAATTAGGGTATCTAAAGGCATTTGCCTACTTAGAAATTCCAATCTTTAGATTTATCTGGTTTGAGCTTAAAAGCAAAAATTTCTATGTTAACCCTCCATGTGGCATTCTTCGAAATTTCTAAACATTTTTCGTTCGCCCAAATGGCATTTATCGAAATTTCGAAACATTTTCCGTTCGCGGTAAATCATATATAAAATCCGTAAATATTGAGCTACATCGATGTTTTTATACTCTATGTACTCAGCGTGAACAGACAATTCCAGTGGTATGCAACATCACACACTGCACTTTATCGGCGTTATTTTAAAACGTAGTGAAATTTGAAGATGGAACAGTCTCGCCATTGTTGTTGTTTAGTCTGCCGGGCCTGATTTCAACTACGGTAAATAATTATCGTTTACAGTGTAATTATCACTTCTAGTGTGTTTAGAAGTGTATTATATTGTATTAGAATGTTGTTTTAGTGTTGTGAAGTGTTATTTATTGTTTCAAATTTACAAAATTATTGTAAATTCAATGATTTAGTTTAGGCCTTCCTAGGCCTATTGTGTAGTGTAATATTTATTTATTTTCAACTATACTTCATATATTGTATAGTTATAAATAGGTTAGTGACAGTGTTTTTATTTTATATAGATGTCTGATAATCTATTTAACGTTTTAGTATATAATAGAACTCTGTAGTGTTTATAGAAAATTTGTATCATATTTTTGAATGTTATAGTAACCGTGGTTACTAATTTTCAGGTTTTTGTATACGTTCCAGTTAAAAATTTATAAAAAATAATTTTTACTTACAAACCTACATAAACTATATATTTTCTGAAACTAGATAAAATTTAGAACATTTTGGCTATCTCACATTTCTTTTTTTATCATCACAACATTGATCATAGGGGGTGGTCCCCCCCCCCTATTTTCCACGATTTCTACAAAAAATTTACAACTATTTCATAACATAAAAAAAAAAAACTTTATAGGTTATGAATTATGTATTATATGATAGCGCACATTCTTGTGAACAGTTTGATACCACACAATTGTACTTTTATTGTAATATAATATTTTTTATGAATTTTATAAAACATCACTGCAAAATCACCAAAAATGACCCGCCATTTTGGGCAAAAATGACTGCCGGATCGAGGGTTAAATTTAACTAATTCACAATATAATATTTGTTTAGAAAATACAAATTACAATTCATTATTTTCCAAACAAATATTATATTGTGAATTAGTTAGCTTCAACAGAACAAGTATATGCCACACGACACAAATTTATTACAATATAAGCACAAAATGTACAAATATATTACAATACAAGCACAAAATGCACGAATATTATGGTGATCGATTTCGGTGAACCACGCTCACCTTCCTCAGACCAGAGGGATTCACAAAAGAATGAAAAATGGTGTTCAACAACTCAATTTATAGGCTATGATCACGTGACCCCATTGGCTGGAATCGTCAAAATGGCGGCTGCTGTGATATTATTGGTTAATTCCTATTGTCTGTTACTTCTCTTCTTTTATTCGCTGAAAATTCATTATTATAAACTATTTCGGAATCAAAATTAACCTGTTCATTCATTAATTTATCACGATCCTTACATTTTTCTTTAAAAATAAATAACTCTTCCCAAATATTCATAATACGACCCTTCTTACAAACTTTTAGAATATCTACATTTTCATCATTTTATTCAAACAGTGGGTACAATTCAGAAGGTGTTTAGCTACATTAGATCTTTCAGGTTTCTTGTTTTTAAAAGCAGAGACATGGTTTTTATATCTTTAGCTAAAATGTACAGTCTGACCTATGTAAAACATATTACAATTATTACATTTGATTTTATATATACCCATAGCTAAACCATCGCTTTGTAAGTAAAATTTGTTATTGAAACTGAAGTAATTTTGTTTCAAGATAGTTTTGAGCAACTTTACAATTTGATTTACATACATTTTTTCATATTGTTGTTCTACAAGTGTTTCCTAAGTTAATCACTTCATCAACTGGAAAATTAGTATTTAGATTACATATGTCAAATGAGGCTAACCTAGTCTTATTACACAATCAATACTGTTCTTAACGGTATATTTATTTTCAAGGTTCAAAGCAGAAGTCAAAATATTGGACAATATCTTTGATACATTGTAAGTAGGCGCAGATTTGAAATTTACCAGGGGCCTAATAGATACATTAGGTTTGTGAATTTTCGGAATACTATTCATTGTGGGTGCCTTAGGATTATTCATAACAGCTCTAAAATGAACAATATCAGTAATAACTTTTGTACAAGATTTTACAACTTTATTGATTTCATCCTGATATTTATTTGTAGGATCACCAATGAAGGATCGTATTATGAATGCTTGGGACGAATTATTTATTTTTAAAGAAAAATTTAAGAATCGTGATAAATTAATGAATGAACAGGTTAATTTTGATTCCGAAATAGATTTTAATAATGTATTTTCAGCGACTAAAAAGACGTAGCCAGTAGGAATTGACCAATAATATCATAGCAACAGCCATTTTGATGATTCCAGCCAATGGGGTCACGTAATCATAGGCCAATAAATTGAGTTGTTGAACACCATTTTCCATTCTTTTGTGAATCACTCTGGTCTGAGGAAGGTGAGTATGGTTCACCGAAATTGATCACCATAATATTTGTGCATTTTGTGCTTATATTGTAATAAATTTGTGTTGTGTGACGTTTACTTGTACTGTATATGTACCGACACGTATTATGCTAATTAAAAAACTATTTAGTTTTAACATAACATATTGTTATTATATTTTTGTTGTTGTTTTAGATCGTATTGTACGTAGTGCAGGAATATTCTCTATACGTGATGTGAATATTGTAATAAATGAAATAAAAAATGTCTTTATTAGTGTGGTGAAGTTAGGACTATTTAGTCCTCTTTTCCACTTAATCACAAGAGTATAATAGTAGAAGATAAGAAAATGCACCGTGGAAAAAATTAAGAAATATGATTATGTATTGATATACATATTGATTATGTTATCCGAATATAACAGCAGCTAAAATCAAAACCAGGGCAAATGTATTACATCATATTGCTGGAACAACTTGGGTAGCCAACGCACACGTCCTGCATACAACTGCTTTGTCACTGGTTTATTCATCTACTGAATACATGTGCTTCCGTTTGACTAAAGCGATTGATGTCCAACTCAATAGGGTCATGAGAGTTATAAGTGGTACTCTCATGGCAACTCCACTTTCTTGGTTCCCAGTACTGTACTGTGCAATATAGCTTCTCCAGAGATAAGACATCAGGAGGAGCTATCTGCTCTAACTTAAAGAATTCGATAAGATCTTAAATGCTCCGCATCTCCCAATTACACAAAATACACATCAGAATGGTCGCCTAAAATTTTGAAACCCACCTCTACGTACTGATTTCCAGTTGAGCAGATCAAGTTTCTCGCCTAATACTAGCTGGGCCATAGTGTGGAACAGTTTTGATGGACCACATAAGGTACTTATTAAGGATCCCTCAAAATACCTGTAGGTAGGATGAACTTCTTTTGTAGGGAGTGGACATGTTGAATTGGTTCTGAATTGGCATGGCCATATGTAACTACTGGAAGTATAATTAGGGATTGACACTAGATCAGTTATGTGATTGTGGGGAGTCTATCGAAACAATGGATCACATAGTTACTGAGTGCCCTCTGCGCTCTTTTACGGAGGGATTAGTAATCATAAACAGAATCAGTGATGTAGGTCTTGATGGACTGGAATTAGCTTTGTGACAGGAGATCACTTTACATGTTTTATTCTTATTAATAACATGTAATATTAACATGGACCAAAAGGGTCTAGACATTCTTGTGGGAGCATGAGCATTGATGTTAACAATTATGAAAAACACCAAGTTTCAAGAGAAAAATAAAATGTTCAATGTAGACAATACATTTTACAAGCTCAAAACAGCTTCACTTTACTAAAAAAAGTTAGATAAAAAACCAAAAGATTACTTAATATCTACTAGTGTCCCTTGGCTAATGGCGGTCTTGTACATTCACACTTCACAAATTATTCTGTACTGACTAACCAATATTTATTTTACTTGGAAGGATATTTGGCCTGATAATACAGAGACATTTACATAGAGGGGTTTTTAAATATGTTTGCCTGATGTTACCTAAACCACATAAACCCAACTTAAATGTATAATTTGCTACTTTGTATTTTCCTCTCTAAAAATGTTTTTTACACAAAACAAATCAAACTATAATAATATTAATCAAAAGTTGTATATTCATACTATATTTTCATATTATTATATAATATTAAGAAAAGGATCCTAAAATGCCACTTTTCCAAATAAATCACAAGCTAGTATAATTAGTGCTAAAGCCTTTTTCATTGCAATAAATCTAATCATTGTTAAATAAAGATTCTGAATCTAAAATTGAGTGTACAAGGCTTCAAATGACAAAAGCCTTTGATTAAAGCTTCAAATTTAAAGGGGGTTTCTAAATTCCTTATCGGTACATGATTTATATCTCAGCAATATACAACATTATTTTCATTAGCTACAGAAATCATGTACAATTAATATACCAATAAATACTTTTGACAGATTTTTTAGGTTGACATTATTAATGGGAACCTCACCTTAAGCCTGGCATCATGACACTTAGCCATGATATTGCCTAGAGCATAGCCTAGCCGTACCACAATGTCTTGCCGCCCTGGAAACTTGCCAAGCACCTTAGTTATGGTGCGAAAACTGTTCTCATAGCTGACAATGCTTTCACAGCAGTCCTCATTTGTAGAAAGTATACTGAAACAATAACGTCCACGAGTTATTTATTGATATTAGTTGTTACATAAATAACCAGACTCGTAAAATCCTTTCATTATGATGAGCTTATAAAATTAAAATTGTAGTATCATTATATATTGAACGCCCAGCGGTTAAGTCTCTAGGTTATGTTGGTAATTTGTGAATATATGCTTGAACATAAAAATAATAACTAATAAAGGTTTGATTGATTAATTTGACAATTTAATGGAGGAATATTTAGGTTAACCAGGTTCAGGTCAATTAATTAGGATTAGGCTAGTTAAAAAAATAAATAAGAATATCTTCTCGTATATTTTTAGATTTTTAAATATAATGGCATTTATAATATAATGGGAAATTAAACATGACTAATATAAAGAAGTATTGAGTTTAAAGTCCACTCTGTTAATTTCAAGTCCTAAACATTTTTGTGTCAAGCATAAGAGCATGCTAAAATATTATCTAAGCTGATATGAAACCATCCACCTACCAAATTAAACAAGGCAAATATAATAGTATATAACGGCAATACCTAATAGACATCGTTCTAAATAATGCAAATGAACATTCCCATGAACTACAGCAGGTATTTTGTGAGTGTACACTTGAAACTAGCTTTTACGAGTTATTACATATATCTGAACTTATTCAGAACAATTAATTGAGTCACAACTCCAACATCTGTGAAAAAAGTTGATACCGTCATACTGTAAAGAGTTCCATCATTTAAAAATAATTAAAAAAAAAAATAAAAACATGTTAGTCAAATTATATGATTTCGAAGTATGAAAACTTGTTCTTCATATATGGCTTGTATATTACTGAATTATATAAATAATAAATGTATTTCACTTACCTTAGTGTGCGAGCGATATTGCAGATAAGATCCAAGTCAGCAGAGAAGAGTTCCATGGCTCGGCAAAGTTCAATGATAGCTCCACCTGCCACAAACTGGGAGAATGTCGTCTCCTCACTGGCAACGTTGCGGAGAGCTCCTGTCAGTTGGAACATGGCATGGCTAGTCTGCTCTGGAATGGTCAGCAGGTCCAGCCTCTAAAATCCCAATAGATATACGATATAAGTTATTACTTGAATAAGCAACCTTAGAGAGCTATGTCCAGCCGTTATAATGTTTCCAATGAACACACAATGGATCACTGCTTATTACTTAATGATTACTATTTGTATGATAAAAAGAAAACTTCTTTATGGATTCAGAGGACAACTATTTGAACTGTTGTTATATTGTATAGTAAACATTAATAACAACTGGTATAGTTTGGTGACCTTTAAACATATCTGACTTGAGAATAAACACTTTGGGATTATACTTAGGTTGCTATTTCATTTAGTCGTATACATTATGCCAGTACCGGTAAGCAAAGATAATGAAATTGAATTTAATACTACAGAATGAAGTATTGCTTTTAAACATAACTTACAGCATTGTTAACAATTTTGATATGAAGCACCATCAGTTCAAGAGCACCATACTGTAAAGATATCTGCAACAGGTTGTTGTTCATTGTAAGGAATTTGAGCGCTCCATATCCATAAATGCAGGCTTCTGCGTCTTCTAAGGGACTGGCTCTCCCCAGCGCTTCCATGAACAGCTCTGTAAACATCAATTGTATTTTTTAAAACGCTATAGATATAACTGTAATATATTCTCCTATTATTTATTACTAACCCCAGATTTGTGATGCATGACAGGTATTAATTTTTATCCCAGGTATAATTATAGTATCAATACATGCAAAAACACTCAGATCACATTTGTTAACTTTAGTAAGGTGCATAATTCCATTGACATACGTTCAATATTCAATAGAGCAAAAGATTCTGAATCAACTGGAAATTCAGATCAGTCATTCAACAGACTCTCGGTAACACAACAAGACATTAATGGGACTTTTTTAAATTATAGAAATCACAATAGTGTCAACTAATGTGTGGACTTCACTTCTCTTTTTCAACAAAATTTATAATAAAGTATCAAACACACTTTTTTCTTTGATTAAATTGTAATAAAATCCTTATATTTAACATTACTTCTGATAGTTAAGTTTATATTTGAGATTTTCCATGAAGAATTAACATTAACTACAGTTTTAAAATTATTCACATTCCATTTGCTACTATTTATAAGCTATAAATAATTCCAAATAGTTGAGCTAAATGGGAAAATAACTTTTGATAGGAAATATTTACTTATGATATTCTTATTTTGAAAATTACATTTGTAGTCTTATCATCTTCATCAAAATCATAAATATATTCAATAAAGGATTGTTGGAAGACAATCGAAGATAATCTATCAAGAAAATAGAGAGCATTCAAAATTTTATGATGACTCTAAATTTAATATCATCACAGTCATTGTTACAAAAGAAGGGAGTTGAGAGTTAACTAGCTTCACTTTATGGGCTAATGCTTTCAAAACCTCATAATGTACCTCACAGTCATTAATAATAATAGTAATAGTCATATAATAGCCTTTAACTTTAAATCTTGAATATTTGATTTTTTATCATCTTTTCATTCATGATAAGTTATTATGAGAACTAAAAATTATTACAAATCTATGTAGTGTTACTTTTTATATTTGAATTTCCCAAATAAGTAATTTACTAATTGCTGAAATACAAACATTTTTACAAAACTTACATTACCTAATACATTGGTGTCTTGAAATAGCTGGTCATTCTTGTCAGTCCTAGACACCTTAAATATCAACTTGCAGACGACAGATAGATTGTGACCACTGACTCGAAGCTGTGATGGACATTAAGCATAATCAGATATACATGTAACTGCTCCACCAATTGATAATATATAAAACTGAATTGATTCATACAAAACACACTTCAATATTGAGGAAGGTTGCTTGTGCTTGTTTTCTTATTATTGTTTTATTAATTTATATTTGTACTTACTGGTCTTTTATCTCAGGCAATGTGCTGTTCCCCTCACTCTTATCAACCAAACTATTTTCAAACTGAGGACTTAATAACTCCCATTTATGAACTAAATGACCATACCAACTTAGATTTCATCTTTAATGACTTCAATTAAATCTTTCATTTATATGCTCTATTATGTTTTCCACATTTATTTTTTTCATAATTTGACCATACAATATTACATTTTACATGAGTTAGTCTCGTCAAAGGTAAACTTACATGTAACTTGAAGTGTAAGCATTTGAAGGGTAAAGCTAGGCAAGCATTAGCTGTGAAACGTTACAGGCATTTGGATCCAGATGCCTTCTTGGATTCAAAACAAAAGTAAATATTAAAAGCGGAGTAAATGTACATGCTATTATATGTATAATTTAAGTGCACTTTTCAATCATAGACAATAGGACAATAAGCATATTTTATACCTTTTCCCTATATTTTTTTCTTATTTGTCCTTCTATGATCTCTAATTAACTTCTCTGAGTAGTCACTCTTGGTTGTTTCCAGATTGTAATTATAGCGACAAACATTGCTTATTTTAAAGATTTAATTTGGTATATTTATTATTTTTGCTAGTTACTTAATGAATTTTGAATAACAGAAAATTATCAAAATTGTTGTACATTTTTTGCTTTAGTTGTTTATTATTAATGTATAGTACAGTTACAGTAGTCCAAATCATGCGGTAATCTGAATGATCCAACTGGTCTCTTGGAAAAAGCGGTTTTTGTTGCACGTCTAATTTGTTAGTTTTGAATACGAATGGTAAAAATGACAGTACTGTTGTTCTGTGGCGTTTAAAAACGCATCAAAATGTTATGTAAATACACAACTTTAACTCAAAGTGATAATTGTAAGATAATAGAAACAATTTATTGTGGTGACAATGTGACAAAAGTTTAGTGAATTTGGAATCAGTAAAGCTACTGTGTGTGATATTAAGAAGAAGAGGGAGAACATTTTGTCGTTTAGTGCACAACTCATGAGTGGTATTAACAAAGAAAAACTTTGAAATATGCAGAAAATCCAGATTTTGAACAGGCACTCTATGTATAGTCAAGAATGAGCAAAGCATAACATTTTAAGCGGAGAAAAAATTGCCAAAAAGTAAAACAGTTTTGCAAGAAAATGTTAGGGAAAGATGATTTCCGAGCTAGTAAAAGATTTGGAATAAAGCTTCTCACTATAACAGGAGAAAGAGTTTCAAGTAATGAACTCACCTTTACTGAATTTATTGACGATTACAGGTTTGTTTTGTAAGTCTCTTCCTAAAGAAAACCTTAGCTTTATCAAGAGAAAGATCAGCAAAGAAAGAATGACATTTTTTCTGTTTACCAAATGCTGCAGGAACACATACAGCTTGTTATTATTGGTAAAAGAAAAATTACTCACTGTTTTAAAAACTCTGTCTTAGGAGTAAAATATTACAGTCAGAAGAACGCTTGGATATGTCAAGATATTTTTGGAAAATGGTTATAACAAAATTTGCACTACAAGTAAAAGAATATTTTTAAAAATAGACTTACTCATTGGAAGCTGTTCTAGTCATCCTCCAGAAACTGTCTTAATCCGTAAAGACAAAAAGGTATATACAAAGTTCTTACCTCCAAACGTTATCGCGCACGGTCAGCCCGTGGGTCAACATGTTATTTATCCAGGAGAACTTCGCTACAAGAAAAAGTGTTTGTACAGCGACACAATAGAAAAGTTGTCAACAGGCAACACTATAGAAAGTGCAATGAAATCAAGTAAACATTGTGCCGTCATGGACAAAATTATGGCCTTTTCATAGAAAATGCTTAGGAGCATGATTAAGAAATATTAATGTATTATTTAATATTGCATCATAATATTAATATTTGTAGTAAGTTAGTAAATCCATTTGTTCATCAGTAAGATATTGTAAATTCATTTATATAAATAAGTATATTCACTTATTTATCCATTTATTTACAGGGTGTCCATAAAAAATCCTTCAAGACTTTGGGAAAAGGCTATGTACACAAAATCTAAGATGTCCTAAAACGATTATTTTTCTGTCTGTCTGTCGGAATATGTTTTATACATAATTTATCATACCTTAATAACCCCTCAAGACGGTTATTTTATAGCCAGGGCATCTAAAGGACCTACAGCTTTACATAGAATCTAAAACACGTATTGTTGGTCTGATTTTCAGCTAACTGACATGCCTGACACTCAGTTCTTTTTCTTACACAACATCTGAACCTTGACTACCACCCAACATGGACATCCTAGACTTCTCTAGTAGTGTCCACATTGATGGCAACCATTAAGCCGATACCATATCAGTATTAAGTGGACTGAGCATAGAACCTACAATCTCCACAACACTTTGTCATGATATATATTTGCTGATATATATATTTATTTTTGTAAGGTTCTCTTATTATTCATTATTGGCCGTGTCAAGGAAACAACATTAAATGTTTCAAGTGAATTACTTACCATAAGTGCAATCCTGGTAATGTGAAGGAGCAATGTTTCTCCTGCATTCTCAACAAATTTGTAAATGGTCTTCAGGATGTGGGATTTGAGTTTGTTGTTCTTTGAGGCAGGAATATTTTCTCCCTCCAACACGATGTACAGCCTTTCCAGCACAGATATCACTTCAGTGTCTTGGGCATCTGAAATGAAATTAAATCTCTATTTATTCATTGAATAGTAGAGGATTGGGTGAGGGGGGCTGCCACTCTTCCTTCCACAGCATCATACTAGGTGACTTCTTACCATTTTGACTGCTTCCTTGCCCTTTCTTCTTCTTCTGTTATCTGGCAGAGACAGTTTAGTGCAGTGCTGTCTCTGTTTTGTGACAGAATTATGATGCCCGGCAGGTTTAGAACATTTTTAAATATTTGGAGAGGAGGACTCTTGGGAGTGGGACATTACTGTCTGTAAGTAATGTTTTCTTTGGAATTAATTTAATTTTTCTCTCTTTGTTTCTTTTATCCTAGTACTTTCCTCACCCATCTTCTTTTCTTTTTAAATATTATAGAACGGGGACCTCAGGGTTTTTTCAACCCGTTTTAATTGCAATTGAGAACTGCCCTGCCCTACCAGCAGGATTAAGTGCAATTAAGTACCATACCACTTTATTCTTAAATGTTCAATTCTTTTTGCCACATTTTCCTCCACCAGGTCTTTCCTAATTTTACATTTCCTATTGCACTCTTTCTCTTATTGAATGCAATTTTTATTTATTATATAATAAATGACTTCTTTTTTTGTCACCCACTAAAACCATAACTAATTTTACTACTGTCTACTGTACCAAGTACTTTTGTGTTCATGCTAAAAGCTTGAGCAAAACAATCACAACCTTATGATATCCGCATCTCCAATTTTATGAAGACCAAAGAAGGTAAAAGAACCCAAATTATTGTTTTTATTTTTGTTGTCTTTTCAACATTGACCAACCTCTAAATTTTGTGTCTGAGGCCTTGGTCATATAGCTGCCTTTAGTTTTTACTGTTGTTGATTTATTCATTAGTTCATATATTTATCTATTATCTGTTGTCATTTATTAAAGTGTTGACTCTTTATTGTTATTTATTTAATTGTATTTTGTTAGTGTTATTTATTAATATACTCTACATACACAGAGTATCCCATAAATTAAAGTGCCAAACTCTGGGAAATGGTTCTATGAGTCAAAATAAAGGGAACATTAAGAATAAAATATTTTCTAAAATCGCTTTGTTTACCATATATCTGCAAATTTGTATTTTTTACAAAGAGAACTCTATATGAACATTTTTTCAACAAATCTTTTTGAAACTCTGTATGTATTTAAGGTAGAAGATACCTATTTTAGGAAAAAATTCAACTCAGTTCAATTTAAAATTTCATTATGGTGTACATTTTAAATTTTTCAACTGAAATAGTGGGAAAACTGTTGGAAATTAAAAAAAATTCTAAGTAAAGTTTTCTTTTGAATATTTTTTAACCTCTCAGCATAAAAAAATGAGAATCGGACTTAAAATGCCTGAGAGCCATTAAATACATTTAATGAGTGGCATCATTAATGGTACTAATAAAGGACAAAACAAATTAAATATAAAATTAAATCTGAATAAAACTAAACACAAGGTAGCTTTTTTAGAAGTTAACAAGTACAACAAATGTTCCATGTGTCTTCCATTCACTTCTATGGCACAATTTAACTTCTTTCTCAACAACTCCCTCATTCTTTCAAATACACCATGTTTTTGTTTTATTGTTTCACAACCCTCCATAATTTGTTTCCTTAAATCCTAAATATTTTCAACAGGTGTATGGTAAACCAAAGATTTTAAATTGCTCCATTCAAAAAAATTTAGGGAGTCAGAAGTCCTGGCAGACCATTGCTAGTCGCTTGGGCCTTCTTCCACGTTCATAAAAACTCTTCTTTGATTGTTTAATGTATCTACAGAAACGACCGGTGTTCTCAGTAAATTTTAACCCACTGAATTTCGCAGTCTTCAACGTTCCCTCAATTTACTATGAATATTTACAAAGGCTCTTCTAAGAAATTTGTAAGTTGGGAACCTTTTGCGTAAAGCATGCGTCACGTGAATACCCATTAGCTATGCCATAAATCAAATGAATATAATAACTCGTGATAGCTCGTGATTATAATAACTGTGGTTCGGCATTTGAACAAACTTATTAATGATAATTGCAATCTAACCTAAACATGTTATCATCATTATTATTATTATTAATGATGTTTGAAGTAAACAAAACAATACTAATAACAATGCAACTCAATAAATACATGTTTTTGAATCAGTGGTGTAAATCAGCAGATCAGCTGATTGGGGATATTTACAATAAATGCTTTTTATGCTGCCTCTAAACTCACATTTCAATGTATCTCTGTTATTTGTTGTCCGGTTCTTATTTTTTGTATGTTGACAGGCTGGAAATAAAATTTAAAAAAAGAAATTGTTCTTAGTAATTTTTCAAGTTTTCACCCCTTATCCTGCCATTTCTATTTTAAAATGTTCATATATTTATTGTCTTATATTAATACATTTACAATATTTTTTCGATTAAGTTTGTCTTCTGCTTGCCCCTCCTGAGTTGGTCTCCCATCCTCAGGAGGGCTCAGTTTGTTCAACGGTGGATCTCTTGACTTGCAGAGTAGATCTAGGGTAAATGATATACTTTTGCATTCTTTGGTCTTCATAAAATTGGAGATGCGGATATGATGAGGTTTTGATCAAGTTCTGAAACAAGCTTTTGACATTGACATAAAAGTACTTGGTACAATAGAATGTAATTGAATTGTCGGGGTTTTGGTGGTTGACAAAAAACGAAGTAATTTATTTTCTATATAATAAATAACAAATGGATTCAATATGAGAATGGAGTTCTTCATTAAAATTTAGTAGTATCAACATTACTGATAAAAAAGAGATGGAATTAGAAATGTAAAATTAGGAGAGACCTGGTGGAGGAAAGTGTGAGAAAAAGAATTGAAAATTCAAGAATAAGGTGGTATGGCATGTTAAGAGAATGGAAGAGGACAGAATAACAACAAAAATGGCAGAGGTAGGAATTATAGAAAGATGGCCTACAGGAAGACCAAGTGGATAGATTGACTATGTGAGAAAGGATGTGGAGAGAAGCAGTGCTGGCTAAGGTATATGACGGGGAACTGTTGAGAGACAGAGATGGGGGAGAAAAGTGAATGCCCAGACCCAGGAAAGAACTGGAAAGAAGCGAACAGCGTATAACAGGGAACAAGTATGTATAAAGTAATACAAACTAAAATCACATATTTATATACGCATTCAGTTCAGTAAAAATATTTGCAATACATTTAAAAAAAATGATAATAAAATCAAGTTCTATAAACAAACGATATATTTTGTCAATTTATAAATTGTTTAATTACATTAAAATGTTTTTAACTCTACATAATTATGAAAGAATGACAATATACATTATTCTAATGTACTGTACCTTGCTTCCTCAATTTTTGTAGAAGATTTAGTAAGCTGTCCACTGTGTCATAGGAAGGCTCCTCAACCAAATGTTTTTCTTGTGGCTCTAAAGTCCTTTCCTCTTGCTTGCGTACATATACACGCGCTTCATTAATCTGGTTGTCTGTTGCTTCCATCAATTTGTCCATGCCTACAATTAGTCGAGGTGAGATTTGACTCTCAGGAAAAGCAAGGCTGTTAAAATCTCTTGCGCCCATCTCATTTCTTTTCTTGTCTTCGGTCACACAAGCTGAAATATTCTCCTTTGGACTGGTTTCCTAAAAACATAAAAAACCAAATTGTTGTTTAAATATTATAACCAAATATTATAATGTTGGATAAAAGCTTCCCACGTGGCTTTAAATATGCCAAGTCCTATGAGGTTGCATGGAGCATAGAGCATGTCATTTGGACAATCTCCAGGTAGTCCTATAATTTCCTTAACTGAACTTCTTATAATTTTATCAATATCTTCTAAAAATGAAAGTGGTAATTGATTTAGTGGGGCACATTCTAAAGGATATACAAGAGATGGTCAAAGATATTGTAACTAATTCAACATAAGGTGTGCATTTACGAACAATTGCTCTTTCAATTATTCTTCTCATTATAGAATATATTGTTAATGGCCTCAACATTTTCACAATCTGATTCATTTCAATTTTTATAAATTAATATTGTTTTACCTTTTTTAAATATTTTTGGAACATATCCAGTTTTGATCATAAAGATAAACTTAAAATTGTATCACATCCTAATGTTAGTAGAGTTGTCATCAAACTTTTATCAGGTCCTGGTGCAGTATCTTTTGAGATTCCTTTTAAAGCTAAAGATATGTCTTTTTGTGATATAAAAATTTGATTTTGTTCTGTTTTATTAATCAAAATTGGGTTTTCTGTAGTATCTTACAATGGTGTGGAGTCATTGTATGATGATATTGTATTTTTTTTTAAAGTTTTCATTTCATTCTTGGTATTTCACAAGTTAATGTTTCATCTAGTTTCATTATATGTCTTACAATCTCTTTTCTTTGATTGTAATAAAGATATTGTGAAAGGTCATAGTTATATTTTAATTTAGATTTCTCCCTATTTCTTTTATTTAATCTTTTTGGATTTGTTGAATGGAGTTTGAACATTAGACATTAATTTTTGTTTTCTTAATTTAAAATATTTGATTGCTGGATGTTTAGGTCCTGGTACATCATCTTCAATATTTTTTAAAAAATTACAAAAATCAGTTTTATAGTTGTCTATTGCATGGTAAGGTATATCATTATCAATAATTTCTAATAACTTGTTTTCCCATGGTTTTGTTAAATCAGAATATTTTTTTCTGGTTGTCTTTGTGGTATTTAAGGAGTTATTTTCTTCTTTGACTATAGTTTCATGTATTTTTGACTTATTGTTAATTGTTGGATCAAATTTATTAGCCAATTTTTCTCTTGAAACTTGAGGATGACATTTTGATATGTGTATCCGTAGACCTTTGATTTTAAAAATTTGATCAGAACGAGGACATCTATCATGATTGATTGGATTGGTTTTATTTAAGTCTACTATTAAATCAGAAGTTGAATCGTTTTCTATAATATTAATACTTTCCTTATAATTTTTCTTATTTTGGGTTATAATATCTGGAATTTGTTTCATTTCATTATAGTCATCTTCTGAATCTGATTGATAAGTATAGATAGGTCTGTAATATTTTGGGTTACGATTTTATTGGGAATAATAATTTTATTTTTAATTTCTTTGGAAGGGCCAGCTTGGTTATCATAGTATGATTCTATTATATTATATTTATTTGATGGAATTTTTTGTATAACTAATCGATGAGTTGCTTTAATATGAGATTGTAACCTACTGAAAGACTTATGACTTTTGCTCAGGATAATATTATTGAATAAAATTTTTTGAGTTATTATATTTAAATTAAAAATATTAGTAATGATCCTTACCTGCAAGATAGCAGTCACTACTTCCTTTTCCTCAGCAATTTCTTCACTTATAGGCCTTACTAATGATGGTACACTCTTAGTAGGACACCAAGTTGGCATCACAGGACTTGTCCTTTCCTTGGGGCCACTACGGGCCTGGCGTGTTGTTGACAACCTACTGTCTTCATTTTCAACCTCTTCAGGCACTAATGAAACCAATTCAAAACTCATATTACAAAAATGTTTTGTAGGTTTTGTTATGGTTGTTACTTACTATATTCTTATTTGTGTATTATCCAAAAACTAATCAAATACCTTTATTTAATAACGGCCAGATCATTTGAACATTGTCTCATAAATTTGAAACTAATTTAATTTCTATTTTTGAAGGGTCAGTTTTTCCAAACTTATAGAATATAAAAAAATTGTATTGTAAGAGGCAGTACATCACAAGTAGTCAGGAAATATAATAGTAAACAAACAAAACTTATCTCTATTACATAAAGCACACTATAATACTATTAAATTATCATATTTTAATAACAATTAAATAAACTGATAACTGTATGTAATTAAAATAAAATTAAAAGTTATTGACCAAGACTGCATCCTAAAAATGGCTGCCCTAGCTGGCCAAATGGTCCAATTATTAGGGGACAAAACATGCTCCTCAGACAAATAACTAAAAATTGAAAGAGAAAAAAATACTCTCGCTTTCATAAATACTTTAACCTAAAATTATTTTAAATTTAGGACATATGAATAAAAGTTTGCAATTAGGTTAACTTAAATAAATTTAAATTAATTATATAACAAATGAAATTGAGAAAAGTGAGGAAATCAGGTGAATCAGCTTAAAAATGTACTATTCAGTGGTATTCGGTATATTTAAAACTACCAAGACAATCACTCTTAAATTTAGATAGATACTGTGTGAATTCAACCTAAACGGGAATAAAATTAAAAAGTGTAAATTGTGCTATTAATGGGAAAGAGGTGCGT
The DNA here is from genome assembly GCA_035578905.1 of Stictocephala bisonia. NCBI lineage: Eukaryota > Metazoa > Arthropoda > Insecta > Hemiptera > Membracidae > Stictocephala > Stictocephala bisonia. The sequence goes on from JAQJVL010000303.1 coordinate 309,064, forward strand.
GACACTGTTCTTACAAAACCCAAATATGTGCTCTGCTCGCATTGACACATGCCATGGTACTCAAGTTAGTAATTGCCCATCGTCTTTGAACCTGGACATAATATCTTACCAAAAGCAGAGTCAAGCTACCTTTGACGGAATTCAAGACATTCAAACTTAAACAAGCTTCGAAGTTCATTATACCTAATCGACCAGATATGCCAAATTATAAACCCATGTTGTTTAAAATAAAATGTATGTAAAAAATGTTTTAAGACTAACTCTATAGCAGATGGACACCAAACAATACCAAAAACTTATACAATGTTGCAAATTTGAAACTATTGGTAAATACCTTACTGGTGTGTGCTATGAAACCAAGTGTGCTGTAAGACTTACTTTCATAATAAACTGCACATCTGGTGTCATTATCATACCCAAATCATGAAAACTCTCCCAGCATTCCAAAACTAGATTATTGATACTATAAAGAATGTTGTGTATTGAGTATTTTTTTACTGCATACCATCCACTATCCTTTCTCAACAGGAATTCAGGTTTGGTATTATAATCTTAATATGTATGTCTATTTGCAATTTTTAGGAAATTACTCACATCTATTTTAAATAGTTATTTATAGAATACAGAAAATTTAGAAGTAGCATAATATATTTTGGTTGATTCAAATTTTTTCTGATTTCAATGTATATAATTTTAGTTTAAAAATAGTATCCACTATCATATTGGAAACGTATATAATCATCTCATTCATTATTCACAGCAAATGGGTGTCTATCTTCAATTTGCATTCCTAATTGCAGCAAATCGATAAATGCGTAGTTGCCATATTAGTAGTATAGTAGAAGGAATAACAAAGTACACTCACAGTTCTCAAGAGAAGCAGTAGACTTAAAATGCTTTCTTCGCTTGACATCAGCGATTGCTGGCAGCCGTGTTCGCTGTGGTTTCGGCAGTCTTTCACCAACGTAAAGACAAGACACGTTTCCTGAACTGAGCTTAGGGAGTGTTCCCTCAAAGTCTTGAAACTTGACTTGTCCTAAACTGAAGATAGAGGATCACAAACATATACTTAGTGCTATCAAGTGGTCAATTTTTGGCCAGTCAACGATCTTAACAACCCATTAAAACACACACCTCTGTTCTGGACTCTTTAAGTGTAGGTATTTCAACAATAAGAATAATCTGTGTTAAATATTATTCCATATAACAGTATTTCAAATCACAAATTTGCAAGGGACAACAAAAAAACAAACAAATTATGTAATTTATCTAAATCTGCAATAAAGGCATGTACACATGATTTTTTTTGAACAAGAATTCAATGGTAATTTGCATTACATTCATCTAAAAATCATGTACATACCTGGCAGTATATAATATTAATATTTTTATGTTTTAAACGAAGTTGTCAAAAAGCTAAAAATTTCGTATGATTTTTTTTTTTTGATTATACAGTATATTATTTATTAAATAGCTTTTGATTATGCTTTTTGAATAGTAAACAAAGTAAGTATAGTTCAATTTTTAAAACCATAGACTCAGCCGTCCGCTACGGTACTAACCTAAATTGATAAATGTAGTCCCATCCTGCATCGAATGACCTAATTTGAGCGAATGTTAGCAAGACACCCTTTACAATACCGCCGCTTCCGGACCTCGAGTCTACCATAATAAAAATTGAACTATACAATCAGATTAATATTTATTCTGGCAATTGATTATATTTCTAAACAGAAAGAGAGAATGTTATCAAAATACTCTTAATTCTGAATTAACTATTGGTAGGGATTATTTTTTTTGATTTTTATTTTTGTATACAGAATGTTTATTGTGTAATAACGAGATTACCACAAAAATATTCACCTTTAGTTGTTGTTATATGCTTACCTTATGGCGCTTGGCGGCCTGCTGGAACCATTCCTACCAAAGAGAATGCGGTGAGAATCCCGGGGGGTGAATGGCCGTTTTGTGTTAACAGCTCGTACGGCCTTGTGTTCCATAGCTGCTCTAGCCTCACTAATTATCTCTGCGCTGGTTTTGATAATACAAGAAGGAGGTGTATAAAAAGGGTTGTAGCGACTCCTCGTCTCCATCATATTGACTGAATAAATAAAATATACATTCAGAGATTTGAAACTGTTAATTCAGTCACTAATAACATAAAAATTGATGTTATGCTAACACATTCATCGATATTATTTGAGAAAATATTTTTATAAAAGACAAAAAGAAAAAGTTACGTTATAACAGGAGCTAAACTTTGTTTTCAATAGCTACTGGTCTTTACTTACAGGAGATATCAGAGATGTAGCAATATATTCTGTTTTTTTATTTAACATAATCTAGAAAATGATATTTAAATTTTAACTATACATACTTCCAATAATTATGTGTACATCGTTTGGATGTACCATAAAATTTTTCTTGATTTTAGGTTAAAACCTCCTCATTTTCTTATATATATATATATATTATTTATAATAGATTCTCAAGTAATAGAAATTTTTTTGCCAGTAAATTGATTAGTTAGTGAAGTCTGTCACTACTGGTGGTTTACAATGCATTAAATTTACATGGGACTACTCCAGAGTTCCACTACTGGGCTATGAAACAGGTAAGAGATATAACATTCAGTGAGGAATCTATCTGGGTGTAGATAAAATCAATGTTTACACTTATTATCCATGAATACAATTATTCATAAGACGCCGATCATCAAGATATGGGCGAATATGGATTTCGAATGAGTGTGATGAGTGTAGATGAGCGAATGTAGTCATTGTTACAAACTAAGGCCGACTATTCCTTAGAAAGTGTCATTAATTAGTAGCCCAATGACAAATTAATTAGTAGCCGGTGATTATCAGCTGATCCTTCTCAAAATGTATTGACTCTGATTGGGATCGAACTGAGAACCTTTAGCACATGAAGCTGGGATTGAACCAACTACGCTACCGACCAATTATTGACATGAACTTCATTTGATGATGGATTGTATCGTAAAGAACTAAACACCAAAATATTCCTTAAAAAGTGTCATTCTTTAATCGGTCAATGACAAATGAGCAGTCAACATCTGAAAAAAATGTTGACTCATTGCCATTGTTTATCAGACTTGGCTTTGGGTATCAATAAATAATATTTTATAAATCAATTAATTTGGTTGTATAAAATTTTTATAGAAATCTAATGACAACAACGTATTTAATAACTGAGCATCTAGAATAAAACAATTTGTGTACTATTATTTGTAGAAAATAAAACAATTCTAATACTATAGCAATCACTATAGTTCTTGAAATAAAACAATTTTTTTAGTGACTGAGCATTCAATGTGGTTTGAAACTAATAAATTTTTTAAAAATATAGCAGTTTTATATTTTGCAAATGTTTTATTATACACAGAACTAAAGTACAGGCTTTTTTACTAGAAATAATGTTGATCCTTCAATATAATTCAGTTATGCAATAGACTAAATTAACAGGATAAACATACATACTTCAGGAGCTTCAGAAACAGTAGAAATTGCACTGAAAATCATTTGGACAAAGTCAAATTTACTCATATACTCACTGATAAGCTAAATGGCTAGGTTCTAAGAAGTAGTCACAGGCTACTGAGCAATTGATCATGCATTCTTAGTATTATTGATTGTGTTGCTAGGGCCTTACCTTTGTTTGCTACTGTTACCATCCTCAGGCCTTCCGATCAATGCTGTCAATGTCATCCACCCTTTAACCTTTACAAGCAGAACTTTAGACCAACAGTTAACTATTACTGAAATTCAACTTAAACATTCTTCATATTAAATTTAAACAAAATAAACTATCAACACTTTTCTTTACTCATTGAAGGTTATTTCTAATTGGGATTTTGCAATTAAATGTTTTATTTTCAATGATTATTTTTATATTAGTAAAAAGACAACATCAATCTCAGATGACAGATTATAACTTACTTAAAACATGTGATTGAGACTTATAATATTCTAACCTAAAGTACCAACCTTGAAAAATTACTAAACAAGAAAACTGGAAACTCCTGCTTCCTTTAGGTGTCACTATATTGAGTAGACTCATGAAAAATGAAAACAAATGTCCATCAGCTGTTTTAATTTCAATTTTTTAGATATTGGAGATTTTAAATTGTTAATCATGTAAAATAAAAACATACAGAAAGAAATAAAAATAACAAACTTACAACAGTTTCAAGATTATAAAAAAGAACATTTATTCCTATTTATTGCCCTAGTTATTGGGCTATTAATAAATAGCTCTTTCTGAGGAATAGTCAACCTTAGTTAGTAACAATGACTACATTCAATCATCTACACTCATTCGCCCCTTATATTCGCTTATATCTTGACGATTGCCATCTTATGAATAATGAATATTGGTGCCAATTTTATTCTATTGTTGAGAATTGATTTAATTAACAAGTGAAACCCCAAATGTATACTTTTTTATAGTAAAATTATTATCTAAAAATATATATAATAAACAAATGTATGTGTGTTTGTCCTTTATGCATTACTAAACCACTCATCGGATTGCCATGAAACTGTACGAAGTTGTAGAGTTCACTCCTAAGAGGGTTTCTAGCATGGTTTCATTCACTTCCAACTCAAGGGCTCCACCCTAGTGTCCTTTAAAGTTTCAATGATAATGTAATGGAGTTACTTTATTTATTTGACATCATCAGCTGTTAGACAAAAACAAATAAAATGAACACTTTTGAAATAGGCAAAGTGATGCTTATTGAAATTTAATATTTAAAATAAACTAAAACATTACTGCTTGCACATTAATTCAAAATTCAAAAATTCAAAATTATCTTTATTCATTATAGGTACAGTGTACAATTGAATAGTGTCATACATACAATCCTTAAATACTAGAGGTCATATTCTATTCAAAAAAAAAAAGATAAAAGAGAGAAACAAAACTACTTATTTGAAGAATGTATGAGTACATGCATACATATAGTTTAAAAAAACAATGACAGTGACACACAAGTTAAATACTTAAATAATAAAATTCTTCAAAAGAATATATTACATTTTCGGTGAGGTAGGTTTTTAATTTTTCTTTAAATTTTTGTTCATTATTACATTTTTTAATTGTGTTTGGTAATGATTTTATGAACTTGGCACCAATATAAGAAGGTTTTTTTGTATAAAATTCCAATCGGTGATGATTGGTCAAAATTTCATTCTTTTTGCGAGTGTTGTACGGATGTTGTGATAAAATTCTTGAATTTGTGAAATTATTATTCGAGAGTGTGATTGTGTCATAGATATATTGCCCATAGACTGTCAGGATTTTTAATTCTTTAAAATGTTCTCTTACTGACTCGCCAAATGAAAGTTTCATTATTATTCTTATTGCTTTCTTTTGCTGTTTAAGGATTTGATCTAAGTTTTCTTTACTTGTTGCTCCATACAAACACACTCCGTAAGCAATATGGGAATGTATGTATGAGTAATAAATTGATTTTAGATTCGATAAACTACATAAACTTGACATTTGTTTCAAAGCGTATAACCCTGAGTTTATTTTTTTAAATATTCTGTTTACATGTCCATTCCAATTAAGGTTGTCATCAATTTGCAAGCCTAAAAAGTTTGTAGTTGATTTCCATTCAATTGACCTTGCGTCAATAATAATATTTAAGTTATCTTTTCTTTTATTGTGAGGAGTTTTAAATTCAATAAAATTTGTTTTGTTACTATTTAATAGAAGGGATTGTTCATTCAAATACTGTTTAATATTATTTAGTTCAACATGTGCTAAAATTTCGACTTCTTCCACCGTCCTAGCTGATACTCTCAAGTTTGAGTCATCTGCGTATAAGCAGAGGCTACTTTGTGGAGTGTTAGTCAATGAAAGGTCTATGTTTTTCAAATAACATATAAACAGTAATGGGCCCAAAATTGAACCTTGCGGGACGCCATACTTTATCAATTGCAGTTTTGATGCAGCACTATATACCCTATTTCTCTCTGAATACTTTATTTCTACAAACTGATATCGATTTGTCAAATAGGATACAAACCAATCCAGTGAGTGTTTATTTACCCCAAGCATATTTAACTTTTTTATTAATACTGAGTGATTTACACTGTCAAATGCCTTTGACAGGTCCATGAAAATCCCCACTGTCACCTCGCCCTTATCAACTGATTCTATAATGGACTCTATAAATGAAACAGCTGCCGTAATAACTGATTTTCCTTTGCGAAATCCGTGTTGAATATTATCAATCAATCTATGGTCTTCTAAGTATTGCACTAGCTGGTTGCACACTAATTTTTCATATATTTTGGATACAGTAGGTAACAAGGAAATTGGTCTGTAGTTAGAAATGGCCTTTTTGCAATTTTTTTTATGGATTGGTACTATTTTGGAAATTTTGAGTTGATCTGGAAAATATCCTGTTATAAATGAGGAGTTTATTAGATGTTTTAGGATCATACTAAGGTGAAATTTAGCTGCTTTCAGTACTTTTACCGGAATTTCATCATATCCAGATGATAATTTATTCTTGAGCAATGAAATTACTTTTTCAACTTCATCTTGTTCAACTGGCTTTAAGTTAAAAGATGATTTTATATTTTGTCCTAACTGGCTATTGCTAGTATTAGTGATGTTTTCTTCAATGGGTTTAGGGATATTGACATTCTTAACTAGATTTACAAAATAATTATTAAATAAATTGCATATTTCTATTGGATCCGTGCACACTTTCCCCTTATTTTCTATGGTAATGTTATCAGTTTCTCTTCTGTTTTCCCCTACTTCGTTATTTATTATACCCCATATTGTTTTTTGTATATTAGAAGATTTCGCTATTTTTCTATCATAATAACTTTTTTTGAACCTATTTACGTATTTCTGTGTTTATTTCTTTGATATGCTTGTTTTGCTGGTCCTCTTCCTTTAAATCATATCTATAAGGAATGGTGGCTAGTATTAAATTTGTTTTATTAAACATTTTAATATTTGAGCCGATAAATTCTGTCATGTTTTGCTTCTTTAGTTGTTTTTGCTTAAATGAATTATTGGCTACATTGTTTGTTCCACCAATCAGCACTACAAAATCATTAGTTGAAAAATTTTTTAATTTTATTTCTTCAAGAGCAGATTTCATAATTATTTCAATTTGGGCTCCTGGTTGAATATGTCCATACACTGATACTTCTTGATCCATCTGGTTATTTAGGTGTACAGGTAGTTGTCTGCCTTGACTGTCTGCCATTATTAATATTCTGTTGCGAGTCACTGATCCAGTTTGATATTTTCTCTTGTTATTTATGTCTCCATGTATCCTTTTTGTAGTTTGCGTGTTCTTTATTTTTATCATTATATCTTCATTTCTGATTTCTTTCTCATTACTTTGTATACCTGACAGTACTTTATATCTGTTTTTTGTCTCCACATTTGGATTAACATGTGTTTGTTTGGTTTTGTTTAGGTAACTGTTTTTTTGTTTTCCATTAGGGTTACTAATATTTTTCATCAGGACATCCTCACCTTCCATCTGAGTATAATTCTTTATTTTTATTAAAGCTAGTAACATTTCATAATTTATATGCATTACATTACTTAAAATATAGGCCACAGTAGAGCGCTTCACCATTAAATCAGTTTCTGCAATCACACAATCTTCGAATGCTACCACATTTGGATAAGCCTTACTTAAAATATTTCTATACAATACAAATTCTATACAATACAACATATAAACTCCGCAATCCACACCATTACAACTACTTTGCTTTGGCCCCTTTATTTGTTTAACTGTTGGAGTTGTATTTTTCCCGGTTAGGTAAAACAAAAATTTTGCGGCTACTACTCGAGCGTCCGGAAAGTTGTAATTTCCTTTGGAATCGTAGTGGTAAAAATACTGTCCTTGGCGTTCATACACCAGTGTGCTCCAGTGGGAGCCACCTCCTTGTGACAAGTTTTGACAGTCATTTAAGGGCATTAGAATACATTCCTTGTTTTTTAAGTCGAGAGGGTCCAAAAAATGGTAAAAATCCTCAATACTTTTTACTGCGTGCACTATCAGTGGGTTAATAATAGTGCATGATTTATTTCCTAATAGTTTTTCAGTGATAAGATTCAAGTATTTTTGTACCGTTTCATCTGTTAACCATTGATTATTTAGTAACTCATGAGTCATTGAAATTGTTGAAAACCGTATATCTGTCTGACAGTCAACTGTTTTACATGCACATTTAGTTTTCCCAGTAGAGAGAGGTTTTTCAACAACAATTTTTTCTTTATTATTGTTGCAATTCTGTATTGTTGGAGATTTAGAAGCCATTTTAATTGCCTGAGCCCGATTTCTAATAACAATGTTGCCTGCAGGTCTATTTACAGGACTTGATTTATTAATTGGTTTTTTAATACTTGTAATTTTCGAACTCATTGTGCTTCATCTATTTTCAATTCCTATCATGTGAAACCTTATACTGGTCTACAATTGCAATAATAAATAAATAATGTATATTGTACTATAATTGAAGTTGATGCAGATTGTATTCATTTGATATATTCACAATTAATACTTGTAGTCTACACACTTATCTTTAATGTGGTACTCCTCTAATTATTTCCAGACTGAAAATAGCCATAATAAGGTGGCAGTGTATAAAGCTAGTTTGTAATCAAAATAATATGAAATTAAAAGGAATTTGAATAAAAATAATTTATGCTACAATGAACAACAAAAACTTGTTTAAAGTTTCCTTATTAACAAATTAATGAAACAAAAACATCAAATATATACTTTAAGTATACATTTTTATTCAAACATTTAATGAATAGTTTACTTTATTGTTATTATTTTTTGACTAATTTCTTAATCTATAGAATCATCACATTTAATTGTTGTTATATTTACTAATACTGTGTTAAACATAGTAAAAATTATTTGTAGTCTTATATAGATTATTAAAACTAAACATATACATACCTCCTTATAAAAATGGGGTTACATGCACAAAAGTGTGAAATTTATATAATTATTATAAAATATATTTAATGTTTATTTATCAATTTGGGGCTTTTGACATTACCCTGCCTCTGTATACTTTAGATGACTTCTTATTGTCTGTCAAAATGTACATCTATGAGGGGTCGTGACATACATATATACGAAACTAGAGGCAGGAACAATTTCTGCACTGAACAACACCGAACGTCAGTATTTGAGCACCTGCCCTCACAAGCTGGTGAAGCATTTGTCAACAGTCTCCCGGACTCGATCAAAATGTAGAAGACCTGAACAAATTAAAACATAAATTGAAGAGCTACTTAACCTCCAAGGCTTTTTACTCAGTAGGGGAGTTCACTGCACTATGAGAGAATAAAAAAAATCTTTGTTCGAGCCGGCTGGATAGATTGGATGAATGAATAAAAACTTATATACAAATTAAATTCAAACAAAAGGTGACTCTTACAAAGAAATATAAAGTTTATCATTACATTTTTTAAATACATTAATTCAACTCAATCACTCATTACCGCTAAACTACAGTGTCACCAGCCACTACTCCCGCGAGATAACAACTCGACTCAGCTCCGAACAGAGTGTGCTTATCAATAGATATAACATTATCAGCAGAGCATTCCAGAGTCTACACTCTAGACAACGAAAGATTTATTGAAAGAGGTAGAGCGGTGTACTGGAATAGCTAACAATGATTCTCCACGTCTGGTTCTACACTCACTAACTTGTGACAAGCAAACAAATTGCTCTGACAGGTAATTAGAAGTTTGGTTTTGAAGAATACTGTACAACAAAATCAGGATATGGAATTGACAGAGTATTTAATTTTAAAATGGTTAATTGGTTGAAATATAGAGTAACATAATTTCTTTGCCTCAGGTTGAAAATAAATCTGATGCAGTAGTTTTGGGCGAAATCTCTCCGCAAGCTCAACAGACATATCATTGATTACAGTAATTAAAGTGAGTGAAAATTACTGTTTACCAACAACACCTTGACATTGAGAGGAAAAACATGACAAATCTTTTCAATGTGTATAGCAGCAAACACTCTATTACATGTCACAGTAACTTAATCAGTCCAGTTTAATTTTAGCATGGAACATGCTTTAGTCTTGACCTAACTGCCTGAAAACGTTACGCGGGAGGGTGACGCGGGAAGGTGACGCGTAACCATGAAAACACAATGACATATCAGTGTTGACTTCAATAATGATTTTATTTGCAAGCGTTCATCAAAGTACATCTTTAGTTTCCATGACAACTCTTGTTAAAAATATACAAAATTAAGTCCTAATTAGAGAATCCATTTTGTGTCTATAGGATTATATAAGATAATAATTAACTTCCTTTCAAGGTGGTAATGAGTCATCGCGTGAGTAAGAACCTGAGCCGCGAAACAATAAAATTTAAAAAGTAAAGATATATTTATATTTTTAAGATATGTTTATATTTTTTGTAATTCCTTACATGAAATCTAAAATTCGTTGTTTTCGGAGAAATACATTTGCAGAAATTATTAAAAAGGAGCCAGCAAACAGAAAAAGCGCAGCTAAAGCATGTTCCATGTTTCTTGAATTTTAGCCGTAGGCTCTAAGCAAAAAGATCCGGGGGTCCAGGGGGCTTGCCCCCTGGCGAGGCCCGCAGGGCCGAGTTTTTTGTTTAAAATAAGTCCCAAGTTTTTAACTTTGTCACAAAACACTAATTCAGTATTACTAAATTTGAGTGTTGGCATATTTGTCAGGTCAATGTTAGAAGTAAGTCTAGTAGATCCCAATAATATTGTTTGGGTTTTAGCCTCATAGGACTTCAAGCCATGCTTGACAGCCCAGTTTATGATAGACTGGGTATCACAGTTAATGTTAGTTACAGTAATAGGCCAGTCTTTCAGAGGGAAGTGAGTATATATTTGTAGATCATCAGCGTATAAGTGGAATTTGCATAAAGTGATAACAGTAGTAACATCGTTAATATAAAGTAAGAATAAGAGTGGCCCAAGCACAGAGCCTTGGGGCACACCTCTAGTCACCAGTTCCCAGTCAGATTCTCTGTTGTCTGTCTTTACACTGCCGTCGCCCAGTCGAGTATGACATGACCCAATCAATACAGCCATCTGAAAAACCACCAGAGAGCATTTTATCTAAAGAAAGGGATAGTAAACACAATCAAAAGCTTTAGAAAAATCAAATAGGGTTAATATGGTAACTAAGGACTTGTCAATGGCATAGCAGACATTTTAAGAAGGTCAGTAGTAGTACTGAGTCTTGAACAAAATTCAGATTGGAAATTGGACAATAACACAGTCAGTACTCTCAATAATGACTCAATGATGACAATACTGGTTGGTTTCAAGAAAGGTTAATATACCAAATACGCTAAAAATACCAAGGCAACCCTCTTAGTGATTAGGGGAGCATACTTGTCAAGAAGGAAATTTTGAAATTATTAAACATGTTTATCATAGCATTAACATCAGAGGCGTGGATTATATCATGCGAAGGCATGAGAAGGGCATCAGCCATAATTGCATCAATCAATATATTTGTAAATATTATTAACAGGCAAAAACCTGAAATGGGACTGGAAGACAAGACAAGCATAAGGAAAGAATTCCCTCTTTCTTTAGGAGAAAGCAATAATAATATTGAAGTCGTGGAAGCAAACATGGGAGATGTCATAGAAAATTTTAAAAAGGAGCCTAAGGCAGCCTTTTCCCACTGCATATCAAGAGACTTCTCTGACAGTAGACATATGACAGCAGGAGTTGCTGTCAAGTTCCGTGAACTAATTGGGAGACCTAAAACATCACACTGCATAAATATGCATCTGGCTTGTCAGGAGATCGGGGATGGTGCAACTATTTTTAGTCTTCTTACAAAAGACAAATACTCAGGAAAACCTACTGTAGAAGAATATGACAGAGCTTTTATAAATCTAACGCAAGAATTCAATTCAAGATGCCTCAAGATACTTTTTTGCTCCCCTATGGGATGTGTGAGGGATCACATCAGCATTCAACATTTTGCCAAAAATATTGTTAAATTCCAAAAAAATACTGGAGCTGTTGTCCGAGTTGTTACCTGTGACGAATCATATTATAAGAAACTCCGAAATGGACTATTGCATTCTGACTTTTTAGAATCATTGAAAGAAGAAATTGAGAAATGTCTAGAAAGTTATCATCTTCAGAACGAGGCAAGCAAGAGTGATGAGAGACTTC
>JAQJVL010000303.1:321396-381187 GCA_035578905.1 Stictocephala bisonia
GACATTACCCTGCCTCTATATACTTTAGATTTCTTCTTATTGTCTGTCAAAATGTACACCTACGAGGGGTCGTGATATACATACGAAACTAGAGGCAGGAATAATTTCTGCACTGACTAACACCGAACGTCAGTATTTGAGCACCTGCCCTCACAAGCTGGTGAAGCATTTGTCAACAGTCTCCCGGACTCGATCAAAATGTAGAAGACCTGGACAAATTAAAACATAAATTGAAGTGCTACTTAACCTCCAAGGCTTTTTACTCAGTAGGAGAGTTCACTGCACTATGAGAGAATAAAAAAAAAATCTTTGTTCGAGCTGACTGGATAGATTGGATGAATAAATAAAACCTTGTATGTATGAATGATATTTTATTTTTTGTTGTAATGGTAATATTTAGTATATAAATAAGTGACACATTGTATGCAACAAAATTTGTTAACACATTAAAGGAATTTGGATTGATTGATTGAATGATATGTCCTTTCATACTAATCTGTCTGGATTTGGAGATGACCATCTCAATTTTAGGCCTAGACAATCTGTCAAGCAATTTTTAAATGACAGATTTCTATCAAACAACCCTATTCGCTCACCCACACACAAACAATGGAATGGCCAACTTTTCTACAATGTACAGTGATATTAACACATCCACCCATTCATACAATTAGAGTGATTTACAAATAGTGTCCCACTAGTGACATATGCCTTGCTTTGCATCTTTTTACAATATGCTCACATATTGAGCATAGAAAACTCTGTTCCCGGTCGTTAAATAATAATGATTCCTTTTTATTTTTGCTAATACTGTCAAACTAAAAAGAGAAAGAAACAACAATTCCTAATAACCATATATACACCCTTTCCTAACCTGATTAAATGGCATATACACTTAACCTAATTAATTAAATGGAAAATCACACCAAAATAAATAGATAATATCCTCAGAGTGAAAGACTGAATTGTTTCCAGTTCAATGCCAATGTACGTATATGGGCGGGCGGGTGGGTCAATACCACTATACGTGAATGTTTCATATAACTCCCTATGTATGTGGTCATGTAAGTGAACCAGTTCTAAAAACAGACATGAAACATATTGGAACCTCTTCTAGGTGAATGTATAAAAACCACTTCATAAATAAGTACTATTAATTTATAAAAATGGAGTTAATTTTGAAACATTTGGTGACTAACTAAAACGATATTCTTTCAGTCTTTGTTTAACCACATGCCTTAGTTGAATATAAGTCTTTGCAATCTGACAAAGACAAAGTGAATCGTAAGTGTTAAAATGACAAATAGTAATAAGCTATGAATAAGCCTGCTGCAAGAACCACTCAGCTAGACAGCGTTATATCATAGTATAAAACACCCAGTAGCGACAATCTGTTTAAAATTGGTGACAAGCACTCTAGCACTCGTAGTGACAGGAGCAGAGAAGCGCATATTTCTAAATATTTACATCCACAGCTGTTATTAGTAAATGTCAACTAACCTGTCATGGCCCTTTTTCTATTGATATTATTCCACTTATTTGCAAATTACAATACAAAACAGCGGTATTGAGGTGTAGTTTAAGCTCATGCTACTAGGATCACTAGCGTCGCACTAGCGCCACAGCAATGCAATGGGAGTGTCCCTAATGGGTATTTTATACTGTGTTATACTCAGGGATGTGTGTTTGCACATTAAACCCCAACACCTTTAGTTCCAGCATTTGTTACTAACATTCAATACTGACGTTGCAGATTCCCAATTGCCTCATGATTCTGGGAAACAACAAATATCTACAAGAATTTGATAAAAAGTGAACAATCAAATCTACGTTTTTATGCATTTATGTTCTTTAGACCATCAGTTGACAATCAACAATTTATTCCATGAACCATGATGACTTAACACTATGAACTGAACTTATAACGAACTTATAACTAAAGTTTACTTATAGTGAAAGGTAACTCCAAACTTTTTTAGTTTGGAGGTACCTTTACCACCTTGGAGCTACCTCCACCAAGCAATATTTATTCACTTTCATTGTGAAGCGTCATGTGAATCCATCATACTGTTGTTTGTTCACACTCCTAACTAGGCACCAAAGATTATGTTATTGATATCAAAAGCACCTTCTACAATAAGAAATTTGCACTTCAGTATAAGAAATATGGGAACTGAAATGAAAAGTTTGTGGAAGCACATTAATTTCTACATTTTGGGAAAACTACGTTCACAGTTGGGTTGTATTTAATATGTTTTTATTTACAATAAACTAATGCAAATGAAATAAAAGTTACATTACATGGTAAAATGATAATATAATTCTCTTTCATAAATATCATACAAATACTTCATGTTTTTTTCAGCTTTTGCTGTATTGTAATGTTAAAAAAAATTGACTATTGACTATGCATTTCTTATGAGTATAAACAATGTAAATCAAGTAAATACATAAAATATAACATTTTTAAGTAATCAGATGGTGACCTAATCTAATTTAGAATCAAACGAAGACCAACTGAAGTTTGTAGAAATTTTAAAAGAATATCCAGTAATCCTGGAGAAGAGTAATTTGCCAGAAATTAGAAAAAGATGTAAAACAATATTGTACAAATATCAGGATATGGAATTGACAGAGAGTATTCAACTTTAACATTTATAATCGGTTCTAATATGGAGTAACATGATCTCTTCGCCTCAGGTTGAAAATAAATCTGATGCAATAGTTTTGGGCGTAATCTCTCCGCAAGCTCTACAGACATATAATTGATTACAGTAATTAAAGTGTGTGAAAATTACTGTTTACCAACAACACCTTGACATTGAGAGGAAAAACATGACAAATCTTTTCAATGTATATAGCAGCAAACACTCTATTACATGTCATAGTAACTTGATCAGTCCAGTTTAATTTTGTTTTTCAAAATAAGTCCCAATTTCATATACATTATTTAGCCCCTGAGCTGTTCAATCAAATTGTAAGAGAAAATCACTTACTTATTCCGTCGTACAGCTCCTGTGTGAATAGTATATTCAGAACATGTTTCACCGTAAGTACGGCATCCTCAGCTGGTCATCGAGTGAAGATCAATCCACCTAACAGGTTTAGTCTAAAGATAAAATTACACAAACACAAAGTACATATACATAATTAATACATTTAAACTCGCACGGACGAACACTAACGACGGGCCAGTCATGACTGTAACGCATCACTTTGTCTGCAGTACTGGACGAGACAAGTCGTTGTGCTAACCAGGCGTGTTCTTGTTGTTATCAGTTTGGCAGAGAACAGCTGATCTGTGGTGACTTGAGTTAAATCCATTAATGAGGCCATTGAAGATTACATTTGAATTAAATTGTAGCTTATCATTTATGATGAATTCGTTAATATTGTTATTTTTAAATGCTTTGTAAATCTCGAATTCTTCAAGCGTGTCCATCTTTCTCCCTTTACTGCATACATGTAAGATATCCAAACTGTATGCAGTAAAGGGAGAAAGATGGACACGCTTGAAGAATTCGAGATTTACAAAGCATTTAAAAATAACAATATTAACGAATTCATCATAAATGATAAGCTACAATTTAATTCAAATGTAATCTTCAATGGCCTCATTAATGGATTTAACTCAAGTCACCACAGATCAGCTGTTCTCTGCCAAACTGATAACAACAAGAACACGCCTGGTTAGCACAACGACTTGTCTCGTCCAGTACTGCAGACAAAGTGATGCGTTACAGTCATGACTGGCCCGTCGTTAGTGTTCGTCCGTGCGAGTTTAAATGTATTAATTATGTATATGTACTTTGTGTTTGTGTAATTTTATCTTTAGACTAAACCTATTAGGTGGATTGATCTTCACTCGATGACCAGCTGAGGATGCCGTACTTACGGTGAAACATGTTCTGAATATACTATTCACACAGGAGCTGTACGACGGAATAAGTAAGTGATTTTCTCTTACAATAAGTCCCAAGTTTTTAACTTTGTCACAAAACACTAATTCAGTATTGCTAAATTTGAGTGTTGGCATATTTGTCAGGTCAATGTTAGAAGTAAGTCTAGTAGATCCCAATAATATTGTTTGGGATTTAGCCTTATAGGACTTCAAGCTTGACAGCCCAGTTTATGATGGACTGGGTATCACAGTTAATGTTAGTTAAGTAATATGCCAGTCTTTCAGAGGGAAGTGAGTATATATTTGTAGATCATCAGCGTATACAGTAAGTGGAACATCATTAATATAAAGTAAGAATAAGAGTGGCCCAAGCAAGGAGCCTTGGGGCACACTTCTAGTCACCAGTTCCCAGTCAGATTCTCTTGTTGTCTGTCTTTACTCACTGCCGTTGCCCAGTCGAGTATGACCTGACCCAATCAATACAGTCATCTGAAAAACCACCAGAGAGCATTTTATCTAAAGAAAGGGATAGTAAACACAATCAAAAGCTTTAGAAAAATCAAATAGGGTTAATATGGTAACTAAGGACTTTTCAATGGCATAGCGGACATCATCATTAATTTTAAGAAGGTCAGTAGTAGTACTGAGTCTTGAACAAAATTCAGATTGGAAATTGGACAATAACCCAGTACTGACTTTATTACTCTCAATAAATGATGACAATGCTGGTTGGTTTCAAGAAAGGTTAATATACTAAATACACTAAAAATACCAAGGTAACCCTCTTAATGATTAGGAGAGCAAACTTGTCAAGAAGGAAATTTTGAAATTATTAAACTTGTTTATCATAGCATTAACATCAGAGGCGTGGATAATATCATGCGAAGGCATGAGAAGTGCATCAGCCATAATTGCATCAGTCAATATAATTAAGTTTCCTACACGAGATGAGTTTGGGTTCACATGTAAAATGTCAGAGTTGAAGTCACCAGTTACGATGAAAAGACTGTAACGAGCAATAAGATCAAGAAGAATGAATTCAAATTCAGCAAGAAAGCAAGATTAGATGCTCTATAGCAAACAGAAATTAAAACATGTATATTATTAATAGATACATCGATGAACATGTACTCAGACTTCGAGCCTGGGTGATAGATAGCACTGGTTTGAATCCGGCTTACACTGGAAGATTTATCAGTAATATTCACCTTGTACTGTACTTGTTCGCCCCCTTACTCTGTCTGAATAAGTTCTCTGCATAGATCAATAGTCTATGAGGAATTGGCAGAGTAAGGTTACGAACGAGGATCAGCCTCTCCTTTAAAAAAGAAAATTAAATGCTGGTTTAACAAGATACTAAAATGTGAAACACGCTCCCAGAACTTGTGCTACCATTGATAACCACAATACATAATGTAGGCCCAATGTAAACAGCCAAAAAAGAATGAAAATGCTGGTTGGACCACTTGCCGAATGCTTCCAGAAATTTAAGCATGCTCTAGTTGTTTACCTTTCTGAAGTTTTGAATAAGAAAAATTGTTAAAAAACAATAGGTAAGTACAGTAGATTTTCTCTAGTCTGGTTTGTTTCACTGTTGCATTGTCTGGCCGGTTTTACTGAAATAAATCATTTGTCTGTGAGACAGTTTCCAATGGCAGATACAAGAGTTAACTTGTATGTTTCGTTTTCAGTTATCTAACATTTTTACATACATTTCAGTTGCCTCATGATTTTGTGTTAGGCAGTACTTAAACAATTATTTATTTTATTTCAAATATTGTTTAGCACTGTAGATTTTATTGAAGTTAAGTAATGAATAACTACATTGTTGAAACAATAATTCTTTGTAATTTTAAAAATAATTTTAAACATTATGTGTTATGTACGTATGCAACTTTGCTAAATGAAACATCAAAGGAAAGGTTTTAAAGAATAAATCTTCCACTTATTCGTTTGGAGACTTTTCAACTTTCCCCCAAATACCTAGAATGAAGTAAGAATCAAGTAAAATCATCATACATCCATTTATTTACAGTAGCTGATTGCACTTGCGTTGCTACCTGACAAAAGTGCAATGTTTTAAAATAGAATTAATTTTTTAACAAAATCTTCTTTCCAAACAATATATGAAAACTAACTTAGTGATCCAGTGAAGTGGAGCCATTAGGGTGTGCCAAATTTCACCTCTCCAGTGTATAGGTAAGTTCAAGAACTTTGGATTTCTGAGTAAGGGCTTTGCCTTTTATATATTAAGGTTATAGATTTATTAATTTATACATTCAAACTAACACCATTTTACAAAAAAATTTTGTACAAAATAATCATAAAATTGCAGCAGGAAATTAATAAAGGATACAAATGAAATAAGTTAACAACAAAATAAATATATGTACATAAATAACAGAACAAAACAGAAATTTTCAAAAGGGCACTCACTCCTTAAATTAGCAACAAGAAAATAAACACTCATATACACAAGTAAACAATAATAATCTAAAAATAAACAAAAGGATACACCTGAAATAATTTATACAAACTGCTTAAGTCTCTTTCTAAACGAGACTTCAGATTTATAGAAGAAATCAATATTTGTGCAGCTGAACTTCCATACCTCAACAGACGGGAAAGACCAATTTGGTAATAATATTGTTAAACCTCTGGTTAAACTGGTCCTGTATTCTAGTAGTGCATGCATTCCCCTTTTTTCTTGTTTCTGATTGCCAATAAATACAAATTCAAAATAAATACATAATTATAGTGATCCACATAATTGTTTTTAAAGAAGATAAAACTAGGCAGTTTAGTTTTTAGATTTATTTTACTGCATCATAGAACCTTTTTGGTTGCCAGTGGCCTTGAAGAGAGGGTTCTGATGTTATCACAAGATAACGGCATCAAGCATTTTCCTTGGATAGATGATGGATCCCGTTCTTGCAAGCAACTCACCTGCCCTGCCAATGGCAGTGGTTCTTAAGTCACCTCAAGCCATTGGTTCCCACCTTAAGTGTTAGGGAGAAGTTCTTAGTCCTTATTTAGCCTGAGAAAATAAGACTTCCTGCAATTTTTAACCTCTGCTTAATTTGCTACACATTTTTATTGTACTAAACTTGCCAGTTCAACAATTTAAACTTTTAGTACAAATTTAAACAGGCCATGGTACCAGTTTGATACAGTCCTTTTGAAAAACTTAATTGTTGTTAATTTCTCTGTTTCAACAACTTTTTTCAAAGAAAGGTGTTATGTGCTACATAATGTGTATTCATTTCGTGCTTTTTATCTTCTTAACATATATTTGAAGATATACGTTTATTTATGTTATGACTAGTCCACTAATACCACAGTAGTAGTAAAATAATACAAATAATCTCATTATCACAAATTTTCTGCACCAGTAGCACTTTCTTCAGGTGAGGAGGGGGAGAGGGAGGGAGGGGGAGTGGGAGAGACTTTTTACAGATATTAATTTACTTAAAATGTTTTATTTAGAATCTATATGATTTTAAATTGTATGTAGTTAAACAATTGAGAAGACATAATTTTGGATTTAGTTAAAGAGAAGATGACAAACCTCACTAGAAGACCAAGAAGTTTGGAGCTTGTAGTAGATTTTCAATGAGAGAAGAAAAAACTTATTATTGAAAAACTTGTCAATCTAGTCTTCATCCTAGTTACTGTTAAGTAAATGCCATACTGTATATAGTTATCACTGGTTGAACAAATATCTGTTACACCATTAAAAACAATTGTAATTCATGAAAATGTGTGGTACTTTTTCCCATGTGCCAAAACATAAAAAAACGACAACATTCAAAATCGTGAATTTATTTTTTTAAAATTAATATTTTAAACAGAAACAAGTAATGTGACACTTCTGGTGCAACAATTTTATATGCACCCACGTAAGACGGTTGTTTTTTATGGAACCAAGAGGCCTACAAAAAATCTGATCAAACCATTATTTACAACATATACATTTAAAGATTTTATTACAAGTTTTAATAATTTTTATCCAAGTTAGAACAAAAAGTACCGGAATTTTAACTAATTTTCACTTTACATCAGATTTACACCGTTGTTACTAAAAAAAACCCTGTTATCTTGAAGCATTTATATTTGAATACCTGGTTGATAGGAATGTTTTCTAAAAGTGTTATATATTGTATGATTTTAACTAATCAAGAAAAAAAGTTCTTATCAATTCCTGAACCATTGTTTTCTTGTCTTTTGGAGGTCGTAAAATTAATTATTTGGTCTTGTAATTCTTATCACAAGTATAGTTACAATACATCACTTTCATGTGTAGGTAAATGCAGTGATTTTAAATCAATTTTAAATGATAAATTTACATCAGTATAAAATCACTATACTTTAACACATATGAAATTGATGTATCGT
This sequence comes from Stictocephala bisonia, assembly GCA_035578905.1. Taxonomy (NCBI): domain Eukaryota; kingdom Metazoa; phylum Arthropoda; class Insecta; order Hemiptera; family Membracidae; genus Stictocephala; species Stictocephala bisonia. Next base: position 329,693 of record JAQJVL010000303.1, read on the forward strand.
AACTATATATGTCATAAGGAATACAACAAGACCAAATAATCAAATTTACAACCTCTAGAAGCCAAGAAAACAATGTTTCAAGGAATTTATAAGAACTTTTTTTTCTCAATTAGTTAAAATTCTAAAATGTATAAAGCTTACAGAAAACATTCCTATCAATCAGGTATTAAAATATAAGATGACAGGTTTTTGAGTAGTAACGGTGTAAATTTGATGTACAGTGAAAAAAAGTTGAAATTCTGGTTCTTTTTTGTTCCAACTGGGATAAAAATAACCTAGCCGACCTTCTTAATCTACCCACAACCATTGGCAAACTCCCTGTTCTTCCCAAAAAACTGTATACCAACTCCTCTACCAACTATATTAACCCTTTCCCCCCAAATGTCAAACGTACAGAAACAGTCAATCCTTCCAACCATTTCGTGTATAACCTATCAAACCATACCCTCTCCGAACCCGAACTAAGCATTTTGTCCAAAGGCCTTACATTCACTCCTACTTCTCACCTAGACCAGTTCTCCTTAGTTTCTGATGTCATTTCCTTTGGCTGCAACCTGAAGTTGAAGATGTTTTTTGAGAACAACACCTTCAACCCTAATCCTATGAACTTGCCTAGCGCGCTTCAAACCTCCTTCCAGCTTTGACCCACCACCGTTACCTCCTGACCATCCTATTCAACTTTACCTTAACTTCATCCTCCATCAGATCCTCAGTTCTCCTCCCAACTCCCTAAAGATCAGAACCTTACCATCGCTGAACGCGGAGCCATAAAGTCCCTAAAATCCAATGGCAAAATAATGATCCTTCCTGCTGATAAAGGTTCTACCATTGTTATTCTTAACAAATCCAATTATATCAATGAAATTAACCTCCAGATGTACAAAAAACTTGACTTCGACACAACCAAGAACTGAAAAATCTCCTCCTTCATCATACTAAACAACAAACCCTAACCACCGCCAGCCAAATCCTGCTTATCAATGAACATCCTATTCCACCCCAGTTTTATATCCTACCCAAAATCCATAAAGGCACTATCCCTCCCCCTGGTAGGCCTATTGTGGACAGCTATAATTCTGTTACCGAACATATCTCTGCCTTTGTCGATGATAAACTCCAACCTCTAGTATAACAACTTCGTTACCACGTCCAGGATACCAATCATTTCCTTAGTCTCCTCTCCAATCTTCCCCAACCTCTACCCCTTAACACCAAACCGGTTACCATTGATGCCACTTCACTGTACACAAATATACCCCCCACGCTCATAGGCTTAGCTATTGAGTATTTCCCCAATACACACCCTCCAAACCTAGCACTTCCTTCCTAGTTCAGCTGACTCAATTCATCCTTGAAGAAAACCACTTCCAAAGTTCTGGTATCAACTACCTCCAGATCAAGGGTACCCACATGACCCCTTCCTATACCAACCTGTTCATGGGGAAATTGGATGACTTTCCTTCAAAAACAACCCATCCAACCCCTCTGCTGGCTCCGTTTCATCGATGATATTTTCATGATCTGGACTGACTCCGAAACCAATCTTGAAACCTTTCTTCAAAGCCTACAAAACTTTTCATCCCTGAATTTCACCTGACAATTCTCTTCTGAACGCATAGTCTTCCTTGATGTTGAAATTGGATTGGAGGACGGTGTCCATCAAACTGATATTCACATCAAACCTACCAATAAACAATAATACCTTCACTATACCAGCTGTCACCCCAACAACACTAAACGCTCTCTACCCTATAGCCTAGCCACCTGTGCCAAACGTATCATTTCCCCTCCCAGAAACCTAAATAAATACAACAACCAACTTGTCAGTGCATTCCAAAAGAGAGGTTACCCTACCAACCTTATTAAAAACCAGATCCATTTAGCCCAGTCCCAAAACCAACCCCAAACCAAAAGCAGTTCCCAATGCTTACCCCTTGTCACTAATTACCACCATGGCCTACAGAAACTCAACCAAATTCTGAAATATGGCTTCAACATCTTAAAAGCTTCCCCCACACCAAAGATCTCCTTGAAAAACCTATTGTGACTTTGTGACCCTATTGTGTGAAAAACCTATTGTGACTTTCAGACAAAACAAAAACCTCCGCCAATCCTGGTCCATCCTAAGTTACCTGATCCCAACATCCTGACCTGTCTTAAAGACCAGCAACCACCCGGTTCTAATTCTTGTAACAAGAAATCTTGCAAAACCTGCCCTATTCATCTCCCAGCCTCATCTTTTACCAGCTCCACTACCTCCTTAACCTACAATATACCTGGAAACCACTACTGTGATTCCACCAATCTAATTTATCAACTCCAGTGCCAGCAGTGTCCTGCCCAATATATTGGCCTTACCAGTGAAACCCTTTGAAAACGCATGAAAGGCCATAGACATGATTGCAATGTCCAAAATCCTGAAAAACCTGTCTGCCCATACTCTTCTCCATAACCAAAATCTTGATCAGTGTTAAACCACTAAAGTAATCAGATCCCTTCCTTCCCATGCCAATAGTTCCCAACTCCGAAGGATGGAATTAGCACACCAATGGATAACAAAATCCCGTGACCCACCTAATCTGAACATAAGATAGACCACTTTCCCTCAACCCGTTCCCCATCAGCAAACTGAAAAACTGCATCTATACCTGAGTGTTGCTCTATGGATGTACAACCCCTACCACAGCCTTTTGTTCAGAATCTTTTGTGAATCCCTCTGGTCTGAGGAAGGTGAGCGTGGTTCACCGAAATCGATCACCATAATATTCGTACATTTTGTACTTGTATTGTAATCAGACTTGGGAAAGTTAACAATTATTTTTAACTGAATAAAGTTAAAGTTAATCCTCTATTAAACTAACTAATTGAAGTTAAAAGTTAGAGTTCAATGAAGCTAACTGATTAAAGTTAAATTTTAAAAAAGTAACTGAAATTAAAAGTTAAAAGTTAGTTTGTGTGGCATGAAAGAATACATACAATTATTTACAAAAAAACTGTTGTCTTTTATTATTATACATAACGTAAACCGTCTGGAAACTAATTTAACACACTTTATTATTCACTCGGCAAACTTTAAAACTGAAATGAATCCACCTTCAAGTCTCCCAGTATTATCACTAACACTATGACTACGTCTTGGACAAACAACAATGGGACACGTTGGGTGTGTCTATTAATTATGGGCAGGGCAGGAATATGGCGGAAAGGGGTTGGATGTGACTCATGACTTTGTTTGTCGGCGAATACTTGGGATTGAGGAAAACGCCCGGTCTTTGACCAAAGTTTTGGACGCTTTCTCCGCCATTGTCTACATTCCACGGGACAAACCGTACCTCGTTTGTAAAACTAACTGAGTTAGTTTAATCGTTAGTGAATTTGTTAACTAGTTAAAGTTAAAAGTTAAACATCCCCAAAACTAACGAATAAGTTGAAAAGTTAACAGAAAAACTAACGATTAAACTTAATCGTTAATTATTTTTAATCGTTAGTCCCAAGCCTGATTGTAATATATTTGTACATTTTGTGCTTATATTGTAATAAATTTGTGTTGTGTGACGTTTACTTGTACTGTATATATACCAACACGTATTATGCTCTTTAAAAAACTATTAATCACTAAGAGGAAGAGTAAGGACACACAACTCACAGCATTATTACCACACATAATTTTTGCAATAAGAATTTAAACAGTCAGGAGCAGCAGGAGAAAATTAATGAACTCAGTTAAGTGGAGAATTTTAATTGTACTGAAAGATAGTTCAATTAAATAGTCATTTAGTAAAATAAACAACATTTTTAGATGAAACAGCAACATATACAATTTTTTTCTATAGTATTCAAGATTTTTTTAAAGCCAATTAAAATAACTCAAGTATTCGTAACAATGATGAAAGTGGATATATTCAAAACTTGCTGTCAAGTCATACCAAGCACGTACATAACCTATCTAAAACTGAACTATACAATTCTCATTCTCAACTGTAGAATTTGAAAAATAAGCATCAACTTTCATGGTGACTAGCTACTATTTATAACTCTAACAATCTAAAATAAACATTAGTATATAGCGTTCTTTAAAAAATACACAAGATTTCTTTATAAGTTTATATATATTTCTTGTAATTATAAATTTCTTTCAATAAAATACTATATAATAGCTTAAATAAAAGAAATAACCTATAAATATTAAATACAAAAGCAACAAATGGGAGTGTGATGGGGAGGGTGTGCTGTAACACAACCACAAGCGCACACGGAGTCTGTACAGGGTGGGAGCCCACAACCGCACCACTGATGAACTCTCTGGAAATACTACGTTTCCAGCTGAGACATCATTTCACTGGGACACGGCAATTTCACCTCGATAATTTACAAAATACACACATTCTTGATGATGACATATAAAGAGCGAAAATGAACAGAATGACACAGCTCGTAAATGATCAATAAATATATTTAAGAGGTAAACATAAAATTGGCAGTATCTATGTCGTATATTGCGTAAATAGAAGAATGCGGATGATCGTCGCTGGAGTGTCGAGGTTCAAACTAGTTTACATTTTTAGCTGAAACAGAAATAGATAAGGGTAAGTTTTGAGCTAAATATCTTTCTATTATTTAGTAATTAACAATACTGTGATATTAAAAAAAAGCAATCAGTTTACAAATCAGTTGGGTAGCTTATAATTATACAGAATCATTGTATAATAGTCATGAAATAAAAATTGTCTTTATTGTATATACAAATGGCGAGGTTAGGACTACATAGCCCTCTCTTACACCTGACCGTTATTATAAATTACACATTAATATAAATTTACAAATGATTAACTGATAGGAATTACTTCAATTAGTAAATGAAAATATAAAAGTAGGTACATTAATAGATAAATACATTATGTAGAGAAAGAGTTAGAAAATTTACAATAAAATTATGATGTGAAAAAATCAATATTTTTGTGTTGTACTAATTAAGTCATGTACTTTTTAAAAACATAGAATAACACCTATCTACAAAGGGCATAATAATCTAAAAGCAGCTACAGTAGACTATCGATTACCCGAGGTAGTTGGGGCCGAGACCACCTCGGATACAAAAAAACTTGGATAATACGGTATCCAAGTTCAAAAAGCCATGAAAAAGTACAAACCTAGTTCACTATAAGAAAAAAAAATACTGCAAATTTAGTTGCAGCCTTATAAGAAAGTAGGAACATCAGGTTATTTCTTACAGCATCAAGTTGCATTACTGCACGATGATAAGAAGTTGGGATTAAGTATTCCATTTTAAAATTATCAACAGTCGGTCAAAACTGCAATAATAGAATTTAAGAGTGCTCTAAACCCCCGTGCTAAGAAGCGTAAAAATTGCTTTGCGCAGGTGAAGATACTGTCTTTCTTTACTATCGTAAAATTACAGTTGGAATATCTATTTTAAGATAGACTTTCTGACTAGAATAACTTTTTAAAATTGTTAATTCTTCTTTATTTTGACTATCCAAGTTACCCAAGTTACCCAATATTCAAACAAGTGCCAAAATAAAACTAGAACTGTTATTGAAATTTTAAAAATTGATTCTAGTCAGAAATTTATCTTGTTTCAATTTAGTTTTGGTTTTAAATCAATATCTTCACACATTTAGCTGCAAAGATATGCGACCGTGTAAATGCCTGCATGGTAATTTATTGCTTAATATGTGGTGATTCGTGAGATCCCAGTGGTGAAAACTCAAACTTCTTAGTCGCAAATGGATTTTCCTAATTCATTAAAAAATCTTACTTCATTCAACTTAACAATGTTGGATGCAATATAGGACTATGATTGATATGAGTTTCACTTTACAGACTGCTTTCCTTAATTAGAGTTAGTCGACTTACTATTTTTAATTGGCTAATTTCGTTTAAGTAATATTAAATTGTGGTCCCTGAAATAATCTCACCACAAAGTAAAGAATAGGACTTTTATTCATGATGACAGTGCATAATATTTTATTATGGCATGACAAATACTGTAAAAATCATCTAACAAAAAGAATACAACATGTCTATGAAATGAAACATAAACTACATAAACGAATACATTCAATAAAGACATTAATTCAATAATTCCAGCTTGTTCAAAGCAATAAGTGATTCTAGGGCCCATTTGCACCAACTCAATTTAAACTAGAATAATTTAACCTTAAGTTTAAACTTAAAATATTAACCAAGAAATGAATTGCACATGATTAGTTTACCGTAATTTAGGAGTTTAAACTAAAGATTAGTTTAAACCAACACCATTGTTGCGTTAAACTAAATGTACTATATGGTGTTGTTTTTATTTACTTTATTTTTTTGATGTTAAGATCATTACTGTGTGAAATGGAAGAGTTATGTTTTAAGGAAGAAGATTTTAAAGAAATAATTAATTGACCAAATAAAACACGAAAGCTGCCTGAAGAACATTAATTTTGTTAGCAGCATTTGTTCTCAGCATGTATTTCATATTTTTAAATCTCTACAAATCAATTCACTTTTCACATTAAATTATTTTTTAATCTTCAACCATGTTTTGTTTTTTCTTAGTATGATATGGAATCAGTCTTCTTGTACTCCAAAATGTGTGTGTGTGTTTTTTTTTCTTCTAAACATTCTTCCCTCTTCCTTTGCTATCCTTTATTCGTTCCTCCATTTTCATCAAAAATATTCAGTATATGTCCAGTATATTAGCCTTGATTATATATACCTTCAATAGATAAACCATCTAATAGGCATATTCGTGGCAGTAATTTTGTTAGTTAGTGAGGCCCGCAACCACAGATGGTTTAAACTGCATTACATTTACATGGGACTACACTAGCGCTCCACAATGGACCACAAAAAACAGCTGATATTTTGACACTCAAATTTAACATTGGATGGGAAATCTGTTTGTATATAAAATCAATGATATTAGGCTGTAAACTTTAATTACTAAAACCAAGTATTAACCTAGTTGTTTGTAAACACAGATGATTGGCATTTTGAAGGAAAACAATAGGAGACAGTATTGCCAATCATATGATTTTAGGTTTAACTTAAACTGCATTGGAAATTATGTTGTGCAAATCAAATTTGGTTTAAACTTTTAGTTTATCTTAAACTGGATTATTTTAAAACTGGTTTAAGATAATTTGGTGCAATTGGCCCTAAGTCACTATCTCTATATTCATTCACTTTTATTTTACTTTATAAATATAAAAACAATAATGTTAACTTGTAAATATTAGTGTATTATAGTTTGTTAATGTTGTGGTAGAAAAAAATGCTAGGTCATTTATTTGTACTTATCTAAGAATGTAACTTTGAAGCAAATATTTTTCCTAAACGGTAACAAGGACTGACAACTACTCAAGACAGCTTCATTGTTCGCTAAACACTGTCTCCAAAAGGAATTGCTGATGCTGATAGTTGAATTGTAGCATTTTATGTTTGCATGACAGTTACAGTAAAGCCTCTCATTTCTGGACTAATTTGGCACTAGGCAATCTGTATAAAGGAAATTTGGGAATCAAATGCTGACATTAATTACTACTCTGGCCACAACCTAATGACTAGAGTAGACAACCATCATGGACTTTGTATATATTGCCATTTTGTAAGGAAATACAAACCAAATCGTCACCACCATCTTTTTACATTTTTCAGCCATATTGCTTAAAGGTTTGTGAACCGGAAGAAATGAAATATTGTCCACTCAAACTGTTACATAAGCGTAGTTTAAATGTGTTGAAACGGCAACAGTTTAAAACATACAGTTCAATAAATATTAACACAGTACCCTACCTTTAATACACTAAATTACACATTGAAACTATTTAATACTAGCTAGTAGGACAACAAAATTAAATACAATAAACACTAATAAATTATTTAATTATGTAAAAATAAACACTATCAGAAAAGAATAATGTTGAAAAACCGGGACAAGTAGATTGTAAGACACTTTTACGAACCACACATCAACCACCACGATGTCATGGACGAGATGTGTTGAACCTAGTGACCAAAGGATAGGACTGCTTCAAACCAAATATGTCTGCTAAGGCCCATCTGATCACCACGAATTTTGTAGAAAAATGTCTGTCATAAAACTACTGTGCAGGAAGGAAGGGATTTCGCAAAATCAAGTACTAATACTCGACTAAAAAATACTGTTTTGTACTGTCTGACCCAATGATATTTCTTCACTTTAAGCTGCTTTCAGAATACTGCACTGTTTTTCCCCCCTTGTCCGGATATCGGAAGATTCAGTAATTAGAGGTCTGTCTGGATAAGAGAGGCTTTACTATACCTAGTATTTAACATGACAATAATTCATAACTGCCACTACTGTAGTGCTAAGTTAAAGCACACCTCACTTAAGATACAAAGTAGGCCTTTTTCTATTACTTACTTCTTTTTAAGAGTGAAAAAGCTGCGTCTCTTGGGCTCGTCTTTGCGGTCACCAGGTGCGGGGAGGGTATGGGAGCGTGATGGGCCTCCTGAGCCTTGTGCATCGCTCAGCCCACTGAGTAATGTTACCCATTGCCGCATCTCCTCATCATCCTTGGCTTGTAACAGGATCTCAGCGCCACTGGCTGCCCTGCAAATATATAAATATAATATTAACTTTTTAAAAATCTTCTGATATTAAATTTTCTTGTCTTTATAGAATACTTTGACTAACCTCAATATAAAATATGAAGCAAACCTGAAATGACAAAAAGCATTTCCTATACTTTTGTCTTCCTTTGATTGACATGTAATAAAATAAATATATTTGGAGTCATATCATACTGAAGCATTGATGTTTTTACACAATAATAATTAATATAATCATAATTAGAGCTACGGAATTGACTATTTAAATGTTGGAAAAGCTTTTGTCAATTTTGAAGACTACAGTAATTAGAATATTTTGTTGAATTCATCCTTGGGTTACTTCTTTAGCTGAATGTTTTTTCCTTAGTTGTTTTATACTGTCCAAAACTTTACGGACTTACAGGATGTTTACTAAATTAAATACAAAAATTAAAAAAAAAAGTTGTTAAGAATAGAAAACCATGACCATTTGATGAAAGTTGATCACTTCTCAATTTTGAAAATCTTTATTTATTGTTGTATTGTTTATTTATTTATTATTATTGTCGACACTAGTGGCACAGTGTTGTAACGCATCTACTTGGGGACAAAGTGTTGTAGAGATTGTAGGCAATAGGCTCTATGCTTGGTCCTCTTAATACCGACATGAGTCTGCTCAATGGTAACTATCGGCGTGGACACTACTAAGGAAGTCTGGGGTGTCCATGTTGGGTGGTAGTGATTGTCCGGATGTTGTGTAGAGGAGAGAACTGAGTATCAGGCTTGTCAATTAGCTGAAAATCGGACCTATACTACAAGGTTCGGATTCCACGTAAAACTGTACGTCCCTTAGTTGCCCTGGATATTGGGTTATTAATAAATGGCCCCTTCTGAGGAACAGTCGAACTCCATTAGTAACCAAACTACACATGTCATCCACACTCATATAATCATTCATATTCGCCTTAAAATATGTAAAAAGTAGTATTGGCGTCTCATATGTTAGTATAGGAATAAGTATACTTTGGTTACAATAAATAGTACTTGTATAAAACTTGAAACATAAAGAAAAAGTATTCACATGAAGCTGTAAATGATAGTACTAAAGTAGAGCACTTATATAATATCTTAAATATTTGTGAGTTTCAACCATTTTTAACAATTAACTCTAAGCCAGTCTCACAGTAAAATAGTTATTCCTGATTATTTGTAAGTAAACATTATAAAATTAAAAATAATTTGGAATATGACTGTATTTATTTAGTTTAAGTTAGCAGCTTTTCAGAGTTTTCATAAGTAGGAGGTGGACATAATAGATAATTACCAATTTACATATAGAATAGAATATCTTTATTTCAAGTTAAGTTATACATGCTACATACACTGTATTTATATTTTGTAGAATCTATATAATGTTATGTATAAAGATAAATGTACAGTATTAAGAAAATCTATTTCATTCTTTAAACACCTATAACAGAATAGAAAGCCTTATTTAATACATACAGCTTGTCCCGGATATAGATCTTAAAAATATTATGTTATTTTAAGGACACATTGTTGTGCATATACTTACTTGACTCTGAAGACATGTTTTTTCTTAGTGTAGTCAGCCGCAATCTCACAGGAGCCTCCGCGCAAGTCCAGTGGCGTTTCTCCCTTAGCATAGACTTCTGGAGCCGCCTTGGCACTCTTGGCATCTTTGTAGAACACCAACTTAGTGCCACGTACTACAGCATACAACTTGTCCCATGACCTAGAATCAATGTTTGCTGGATTAAAATTCAAGTAGTCCAGCTACTATTGCCTATTAGTGCAATTCTTGCTATCTTAATTATATAATCGGAAAATGATATACTCACTCATCATGAAATCTCCTGAATCACTGAACAGATTTTTATGAAATCTAGAGAAGTTAGCTTGTCTACCATAGTGACCCATTAAAAAGGATTTCTCAAATTGCATTCTTAATGGCTAGAAACAGCCCCTCAACGTTCCCTTTTTTCATAATACTAACATTAATTTTATTTAACAATTTATTTGAATTAGATGATACAAAAAACGTAAACATGTCACAGAAAACGTGTCTAATTTGGTTTTAATTGTGAAATTTTTAACATGATTGTACTAATTTGTATCCTCCTTAACTATACTTATGTAGTGATGAAATTCTTTAACACTGCCGGTGTAGGATGAGCTGAAATATCGTCCGGAATAACAGAAAATTATACTCTAATAAATTTAGTTTCCTGGGTATAGGTACATATAATATTTATTTTACTAAATAAATTCAATATACTGAACGATATGTATTCAAATTATGAAGTTATTAAACTATAATTTGGGAAAAATAAGATTTTTACATTAAGATTTGGCTCGGATAACCATTTGCACAAGTAGCTTTTGTAAAATTAAAAAAAATTAGTGTAGAGCATTAACACATTGTGTGCGGGTCACAGGCACACGGGTGATAGCAGTGCTTGCGCGCGCAGCGGATAGGTCGCCGGCGGTGGAAGGATCAATACTGGCTTGTAGGCTTCAGTGTCGCCTAGCCCTTTGGCTTAGAAGGGTCGGATTTGCGCTGCATTATAGCCTGTTTCTCGCGTCACGTTTCCTTGTTCTTCGTTCGTGGATCGCGCCATTTTGAGCCAGTTGGCGGGGGGTTAGTGTGCCTGCGCACGAAGCGGATCGGTTGCCGGTGGTTGACGGAGCAATGCTGATTTGTGGAATTCAGTGTGGTCTAGCCACTTGCCTTAGAACGGTCGGATTTGCGGATCTAATGGCGGCAGGCGTCTCGCGGCGCTCAAGGGTTTCGATGCGATGTGCGGCTCGGTCACCGGCGGACGATCACTTCGGAAGCCCTGATCTACCAGAATTGAGGCCATAAACTGGATTTGGTGTATCAACCCTGTTTCCTGACTATATAAGGTATTGTTTTGGTACAAAATATTATTTTAGTATTTGACATGTTTTTAACTTATTTTTCAGCATCGAATGTGTTAAACAAGGGTGCTTATCATTAAATACCTGGTGATCAAAATAAAAAGACCCGAGTTCCTCCTAGCTTTTGAAAAAACTCAATTTTCATATTGAGAGAAGATTAATTTGGAGTATATAAAAACGCTAAGGTCTTTCATAGAATGTTTTCTTTCTATTTTACAGCCAATGATCCCAGAAAAAAAACAATTACTGCTTATTTTACAATTTAAAGAAACTGGCGCTGTTTTACTACAGTTCAGTGGCATGTTGTTGTTTTACTACAGTTCAGTGGCATGTTATAATCATATAAATACATGATTGAAGAGCCAAATAGTCTCTTGTATTTGTATCTGTACATATTTAAACATCATCAACATAGATTTTGAACTCCGCAGTTTAGGACAAATATTAATAAACCCCCTCCCTCAAAAATGGTCTCATTGACTCGAGTTGGGAGTTCTCTGAATACAAGCCACGAAAGTGCACTTTAAATGTCCTACTCAAACGGTAAGATTTGAAATAACCGAAACTCACAGAATAAGGTTTGAATAGATCTAATAGAAGAGAGCTTCTTTGAAAATCTAAAGTGGCAAAGCTTGTCTTATAGCCTTCTGAAAATTTAGATAAATGACATCAACCTATCCTCGACGTTCAGCTACTGGACTAGTAACTACAAGAAATGAGGACAAGTTTGTATAAGTTAAATTAACTTTTATCAAAAATCTATATACAAACTTTTCAAATATTATTAGTTCTACACTTCTATATCTTCAACACTTCTATTACATTCCTCTAGTAGCAATATTTTAACAAGATATAATCTAAAAAATCTTTAAAGAAAACTCAAAAACTTACCTATTAGAGGCCTTTTTGGTAGTGGTCTCCCACTCATGTTTGCGCACTAGGAGACCTTCGAAATGGCTCTCCTCGGCTGCAGGACTCGGCCTCTCTGCAAATACCCAGATTAGTAAGTTTAGCTACAACGTTTTTTAACTAATGATTTTGTCAGTGTTACAAACCAATACACTGATAACTAGTTGTGTACTGATTGTATGACCTATCAGTTCCTGGTACTGACAGTGTTTAAGGCTCTGCACTGATAAATAGTTGTGTACTGGTTGTATGGCCTATAAGTTCCTGGTACTGACAGTATTTAAGGCTCTGCACTGACAAAAACTCATGAAATATATATATATACTCGATATAGACTTATATCCATCCTTTTGATTACTAAGAGCTCTGTATGAAAATGTTAATTGCAATATCCAACACAACAAGAATGATAACATTTTTTATTTTTTTTACACTTAATGTAAATTTAAATGTGATGCAGCCTTGCTCACTACCTGTTGTTTTGAATTAGCGTCTTATTTTCATAATTATAGTGTTATTCATAATTTATCATAAAACACATTATTATGTGCGTTATAAAGACATTTTTATCTACTTTTTTAGAACTTATAAAGTAAACGAGTCTGCCTATTTTAGTAGAATTTTAATAACTATTGTGCTTGAAAAAACATATGAACTCCTTCCTGAGAAATGTTCAGCTGAATTCGAAGACTTCAACTGATTATAACACACTAAAATATTTACAACTTAGTTTTAGAGACTACTTAGTCATAGCACATGATTATCAGGGCTGCACCAGAAAGGAGCACGTTATTAATTATCTAACCATGTTATACAACTCAACAAAATAAAACTAAGACTGAAGAAAAACTGGTGGTGTACAATGAAAATTACGTTCAAGTAAAACCCAACAAATTTGATATGAGAGGAAACATGGTTTACTGAAATCAATTACCAATTACCATGGTATATTCTTGTTACACTTGTGTTGTGTAATGGCTTACTTGACTGTAACTTGTACCAACACTTAATGAGCATTATTTGTAATGAAAATTAATAAAATTCGAAGTAAGAACCAACATACTTTCAATTCCTCAGTCTTGTTTCTAATAGTTAATGTCCTCTTTCAAGGATGCAAAACTTGATTTAACACAGACACACAAGTGTGTGCACGCACAATTCAATTAAAAATGAAGTTAAGCAATTTATTTTGAGTCTAGGTAATAATCAAGCATGTGGCTGGGATGGTCTTCCATTAAAATCATTGAACCATCCCATTTCTGGCATACCAGCACAACTGATCAATCAGTAGTTTCAAAAATGTACTTTTCCTGACTTACTGAAATACTCTAAAATAGGAACTATAAAAACATACAACTTTAAAGCGGATGAAATTTGTAACTATAGACCAACTTTGCTAAAACATATCTATAATATGTGAAGAATTAGTACACTTTCGAATAAATGAGCACTTGGTAATTAATAATCTTATTTGTTTTGGATCAATTAGCTTTTAAGTAAAATCTCAACACACAAACGGCATTTTCCTCATTTATTAATCCTGTCAGAGAAGTCTTCCACAATTCATAGCAAGTGTGTTGTCCAAAGCTGTTGACTGTGTGGTTTCTATATATTGTTAAAATTATGCTAAATTTAGAATTGAATACAAAAGTAGTCAAATTATAATTGGGTGAACACAGACAAAGAACAGTAATTATTAAAGATTCAGTATAAATTCATTCAGATTGACAAAATGCAACATATAAGGATTTACCTCAAGGATATAAGATCGGTCCATTTATGTTTATTGTACATGGTGGAAAAAATATAGAAACGCTTTCATAACAACCTTATTTTTTTCAATAGATAATTTGATAATTTATTTATTTAAAATAATTTTGTTCCATAAAGTAAAATTTTTGATCAGAATAATTAACTTGAAACGTTAAACAGCGGAGAAAAAATTTGTTCAAATTATTTTCTTTGAAATGCAAATGACCGCTACACTCTGGAAAGGTTAAACCTTTTTGAAATCCGGTTTGCAGCAATTAATTTCTCTTGAATAGACCTTTTATTTGATACCAAACTCAACCAAGACTTACATTGAAGATTTTTGCCCTACTCATTATGTGCCATCACCCTGACAAGATGAAATGTCGCTAATGGCATCACAAAGTATGCTATTTATAACCATGATCATGTAAAAGATTTCACTTTTACAAGTGAAGTCATACCAAAAAAAGCGTTTCCATATTTTTGTCTTCCTTGTATATACTCGTACAGGTCCTGGCATACTAGGATATAATTCAAACGGGCTGAAATATCAATGTGAGACTTTGAACATACCTATTATAACATTTAAAAAAAATTTTCAAGTTATTAAAGAATTTTTTTAACTATTATTTTTTATAAACTATATATTAGTTATTAAACTAATATTTTTCAAATGCAAACCCCTATCATGTGACCTCTCATTTTAAACGGAATAAAAAAAGAAATCCAATGATGCAAACTAGAGGTCTGTGCGTTTAATTTAACAGAGTATAGTACTTGCCTTACCTTACCCCAGTTGGTTTTTGGCCTCGCCAACAATGCCTCCTCTCCATTCTGCTCTGTTCTTTGCTGCATCAGGTGTAGTCCCCAATTTGTGAACATCTTTGAGGACCTGATCTCTCCGTCTTGGCCTGCCAAGGGGTCTTCTACCTTCTGGGTTCGATCGTTCAATATATTTAATAATGGAGGTATTTTCTCGCCTCCACACATGTCCAGCCCACCTGTCTTCTACTTTTCACTAATGCTACTATATCAGGGTGAGTGTATATTTCTCTTAATTCTCTGTTCTTTCTTATTCTCCAAACATCTCCTTCGCATACTGGACCAAACACTTTTCTTAATACTCTATTTTCAAATACAATAAGCTTCTTCTCATATTCCTTTGTCAGTGTCCATGTTTCAGCTCCATATAGTAACACAGGGAGGACTAATGTATGGTAGATTTTGATCTTAGTTTTCCTAGACAATATTTTGGATTTAAGTAATTTCTCTACTGCCCAATAGGTCCTAGAGGCAAAGACTAGTCTATTTTGAATTTTGTTTTCCTCTTTTATGTTTTGTGCTAGCTTTATGCCAAGGTATTTAAACTCTTCGACTTTTTCAAATTCCTACTTGTCCACTTTAATGTTTTGTATTCTATTTGTTCCCTGTCTTCTGGTTATATGCATATATTTTGTCTTATCCTGGTTTATTTCTAATCCCACCTTTCTGGTTTCTTGAATGAGCACTTTTGCTAAATTTTCCAGATCTGTTCTACTTTCAGCAAGAAGAGCAACGTCAGCCGCAAAAGCTAATACATTTACTTTTGATCCAACATAGATCCCAGCTCTTAAATCTTTTGTCTTCTTGAGTGCATCTTCTAAGACTAGGTTAAAGAGTAGAGGGGATATCCCATCACCTTGACGAACTCCAGTATTAACTTCAAAGCCCTCTGTATATTCTCCATTTACCTTCACTTTACATCTTGATTTATCAATACATATTTGTGTCAATTTTATAAGCTTATCTGGGATGCCAAACATTTGCATTTTTTCATACATTTTCATCCTATTTATGCTGTCATACGCTTTTTGAAAATCTATAAATAATAGGTGAACATCCTTATTAAACTCCCAATATTTTGAGAGAGATTGTTTTATGGCAAATATTTGATCTCTAGTAGAGCGACCTTGAACAAATCCTGCTTGGTGGTCTTTAATATTTATTCATTTTGTTTTATTAGCCTCCAGAACTGTTATATTATAGAAATAATATTGGTTGAATTACCTTTTTTTTCCTGTCAACAGTTCTTCTTTCATAATCTGCGTCACTATGTACATTTCGAAGCGTAGAGCTTCATCATCAGGTTTTCCAAAAAGTCACTATTTACATACTCTAAACATTAAAAACATTTAAAATATAAACTATAAACATTTAAACATATTAGCATATCACATTTGCCGGCCGGCAAATGTGATATGCTAATATGTTTAAATGTTTATAGTTTATATTTTAAATGTTTTTAATGTTTAGTGTATGTAAATAGTGACGTTTTTGGAAAACCTGATGATGAAGCTCTACGCTTCGAAATGTACATAGTGACGCAGATTATGAAAGAAGAACTGTTGACAGGAAAAAAAAGGTAATTCAACCAATATTATTTCTTTAATATTTTCTTCTATATGCTCTTTCAGTCTATTTAAGAGGATTTTTGATAGTACTTTATATGCTAAACTTAGAATAGAAATACATCTATAATTTTTGCACTCTGTCTAATCACCCTTTTTGAAAATAGGTGTTATTAGTGCTTCGTTCCAATCATTGGGTATTGTTTCTTTTCTCCACACTTTTAATATTAATCTATGCATACAACTTAATAGCTCTCTTCCACCAATTTTGAATATTTCAACCGGAATGCCATTATTTCCTGGGGCTTTATTGTTGTTTAGTTGTCTTACGCTTTCTTCCACCTCTTTAAGCGATGGTTCATCTACTTTTGGTTGCACATGTTGGAAAATTAATTTATTTAGAGTATAATACTAATTTACAATAGTAAAATCATTTACTTTCTTGTCCTGTCTTTTGTTACATGAGTCAAAACCCAAATTCTTAAAACATTTATGTAAGGTTCTAACTGTTCACATTCAGCTGTATGACAGTGTGATAGCTGTGTGTAAAAATAGTAAACGAACTAAAATTTTATAAAATTATAAACTTTCAAAAGTAAACTTGTAAATTGTTAACAATCTAAGCTCTGAAATGATAAAATGCAACTGAGTAGGACAAAAGAGAAAGTCAAAAGTAAATTGTTGAAACTGGTAAGATAAGAACAAAGGAAATTCTAAAACATGTTAACTCATGTAACGAAAAACAGGACAAGAAAATAAATGATTTTATTATTGTAAATTAGTCTTTTACCTTGTAAAATTAAAAGTAGAGACCTCTAGTTTGCATTATTGGAATTCTTTTTTTATTCCTTTTAAAATGAGGGATCACATAATAGTGCTTTACATTTGAAAAATTTAAAGGGGGGCAAAATCTTCAATAACTTGAAAAATTAAAAAAATATATTATAATAGGTATGTTCAATATTGACATCTCAGTCCGTTTAAATTATATCCAGGTGTGCCAGGACATAAAACTCACCCTGTATATAAAACAACTTAACTATGTTCTATTTAAATTTAACGTCTACGCTGTAATGTAATTGTTCTCGTCAAAGATAAATCTTTTTTTCAACTTGGACATAACCATAACTAAGTGGTTTTTGTATAATGGGCGTATTATGAACAAAGGTAAAACAAACAAAACATAATTTAATATAATAAATAGATCTGTAATGCCAGATAAGAAAATATTATGTCATAAAATATTAAGGTTTGTATTTGGACCTTAAAAGTGCTCAGCACATACAGATTATTTGTGTAAAAAGTAAAATTCATTCAGTTTCGCCTTGAGTTTTTATTTTTATACATTTATTAGAAGAGGTCTGTATGACATTCTTATTATTCATACGTTTATCCATTACTAAAATATGAATCAATGCTGCGGAGAAGAGCTCCAGAATTTGAAAAGTTATTTAAGGTACAAAATTCTTTAGTATGAGTAGATAAAAATTCCTTCAATAAAGTCAGTTGTAGATCTTTATTCGGGGAGCTCAAACTGTGAACACTAATTCGACTTTACATACTGGAACTTCTTTATTGCCAACAGCATAACCATTACATAATGATCACAAATATACATGAAGTAAAAAAAGCAATTAACTTACAATGCTTTATAATATAGTAATATATATTGTATAATAATAACAACATAATATATAACAAAATAGAATGGCAAATACAACAATGTAATTAACGAAAAAATTTCTTGATAGTTCTTGTGCAAAAGAAAACATCTAGAGCAGGGATACTCACTACACAGCCCACGGACCGCATGCGGCTCTTAAAACTATTTTTTGTGGCCCTTACATTTTTTTTTGCCGATTCAAGTTGCATGAGAAGGTCAACAGACCTAGCACCAAATACAATGTTAAACATAACTGACGATTTACAGCAAAGCAAATATTTCAATCTTGCCATTGATTCATCCACAGATATGTCATCAACTTCTCAGTTGCTTTTATTTGTCAAATATTTGTCTAAAGATGGTGCCGCAAAAGAATATCTTTTAGGAATGGTTCCAATGAGTGGGCAAACATGTGGTGTTTATCATTTTGATGCAGTAGCTAAAATTTTCAACTATCACAGCAATGACACGAAGAAAATGTTTTCTGTTTGCACAGATGGTTGTTCATCAGTGAAAAAACCACTTTAGTTCAGCTGTTGAAAAAAACACTTGGGAAATGATAAATTACTAAGTTTTCACTGTATAATCCATTAAGAAAGTCTTGCCGCAAAATTCGTCGAACACTTTAAATCAGTTATGAAAACAGTTGTAAGCATTGTAAATTTTATCAGGTCAAATGAATTAAACCAGAGAATGTTCAAAGAATTTTTAAGCGAAATTACATCACATTGCGGAGAGGTTCTTTTTCACACAGAGGTTAAGCAAAGGTAGAAGTTTAGAACGAGTTTTCAATTTTCGTCATGAGATAACTCTGTTTTTGTCTTAAAGAAAAAGAGACTATCCTGAAATTCATTACTTTGGTTAGTGGATGAAAGTGGCATTTATGGCAGGTACCATGGATTTTTGTAACGAAAAGTTGACAAAAATGCAAAGAAACAGCATACAGAGAAACCTAGTGTTACAGCATTTTTTTACAAAAAATCCAGATGAAATAAATAACGTGTATAAGAAAGCTTCTGTCAGACCTCAAAGAAGACATGTTTTTCAGGTTTGGTAATTTTAGAAATTATTGGGATTCATTGCGTTTGGTTGAAAATATATGGGCAATAATTAAAAGTATGTCTCAACTGTCCGTATTTGAGTATTAATCCAGAAACTTCAAAAACGAGCTAATAGATCTTCAGCAAGACACAGAGAACAAAGGTGTTTCTGAAGAAAAACAAAAGAATAAATCTAACTGATTTCTGGAAAGTAGTAGAAAAGGGTAAGTTTCGTAGCTTGACGGCATGTGCTGAAATCGTTTTGTGCACACTTTCGTACACTTATGTTTGTGAATGTACCTTTAGCAAATTGAAGTTTATAAAAAATTAGCACAGATCCAGATTTACATATGATAATATTGAAACTCTTTTAAGACTAGCCGTCACTTTACAGCCTCCTAACATTGATGCAATACTCCAAGAATGCGATAGATTATTCAGACCTTCCAAGTCAACAAAAAAAAATATGAAAAAAATGTGAAACGTTTTTATGAAACATAATACACACTCATTTATATATTATATATTTTTACTACATTTACATTTCCATCAAGTACTTATTTGAAATAAACTTTTAGATAAAAAGTTTTCTGTTATTTCAAATTAATTATTTTAAATAAGTGTAGTATTATACAACATATTTGTTTTAATTTATATATACTAGCATTTTTAGGATACTATATGTACTTGTGGCCCTTAGATTATTTTGAAAAAGTAATAAGGCTCTTCATGAAATCCTAGTGAGGAACCCTGATCTAGAGTGTCAGGCATGCGGTTTCCTTACTGATGAATCCTCACCATCACAGTGTTGGCGGCACATGATATATTCATGGAGGGCCTGGAGAAAAGTTTAACATTGCCACAATTTCAGCTATAGGGCTTTTAGGTATTTGCAGCCAAGCTTAATCCCTACCAAATGGAGGAAGCATGTCTGAATCTTTTCCAGTGCATCTTGAAGAAGGAAGCTGACGCAGAGACAAAAGATCACTGCAGTACTGCATTTTTAGTGCCAAGAGACAATCAAATGGCTTAAAGAGTCTCTATATGAAGCCAACCAAGGTTGTGGGCTGCTGAATTACAGGCATGGCGAACATGTAAGTCCCAGAATAGAGAACAGTCAAAGATGACAACCTGATCCTTAACCTCAGATTTTCTGCAAAACACTGTATTTACAATAGAGTAGTCAAACAGGGGTGGTGTGGATATTCGGTGAAAGGATATACATGCACTTCTCAAGGTTTAGTGACATAAGAGTTCTGAAAGCTCCAATTTGCCACATTATGAAGATCATCCTAGAGCAGCCTTGCATCCTGAATTATTTTTCACATACAGATCTAATCATTCATACAATATAAGAAAATTTTATTTAAATATCCATATCATATGTAATACTCTTAAATTGTTCAATAATGAACAAAAGTATATAAAATAATACCTATTAAAATGTCCAACAATACAATTAAAAAATTATTTTGCTAAAAGGCATATATAAATATGAATGATGTAATAGACTAGATAAGACACGGTCTGTTCTCTAGACAATGCACCCGTTTTATGATTACTACATGTAATTTTATGAAGTGTTATGTGCAATTAAGTTTTTCAATTGTCTACTATCTACACAATTAACATGAATTCCTTAAACAAAAGTGAGTAATTGAGCCGTATAATTTTTATCAACGTTCTCATCAAGGTGACCAAATTAGACACTATATTAAAACATGAATAAAATCCAACAAAAAAGATAAATGCTAAAAGGACCTTCAATAAAAAGAAATGATACAACAATAGCAATAGTTACATGTGCACAGTCACTGAGCCTGAGGACTATAGCGAGCAACCTTTTTGTTGCTGTTTAGCTGACAAAGTTGGTTGTACAATAACTACCTTATTTTACTATAACAAATATCATAGCATATTCTAGTATGTAATTTTTCGTAGTTTGTGTAAGGGGCTGCACTAAACTAACTCAGGAGCCGCAGGTTGCTGGCCTCCATCATTAAGTCTTTTCTTACCCTAACATTCCGTAAGAGTTTTGAATTAGTAATTCTTCCAATCATCCTTGCCGAAATAAAGAATATTATGCTACAGCCCATAGTCAACAAAATTGTATATCATGTTAAATTTTAATTATAATGTATTAGATATTATCTCAAAGAATTTCAAGTCAATATAAAAAATAAATATGTTAACAACAGATAAAACCACAAAAGTATTGTACAGTTTAAAAATCTTCTGTTAATAATAATAAAAAATAATTTAAACAATTTTTCTAATTGATTTGGTAATACATGAATTTTAAACACATTTGTCAAATGAATGGTAAAAATGAGTTTCCTAAGAACAGAAAGTGCAGTAAGGTTAAAGTCATTGTGTGCAGACATTATTATTATTATAACAGTTAAATGCTATGTAGTAGGCCGTAGTTTACAAAAGTGATAAGGAGAACAATAACTTAAACGATAAATACTTTGATGGTGGAAACAATAATACCATACATTGACTTAGATAACACTCATAGCGCTGAAGGATCCTACAGACCGGCTTTACTCTAACTGGTTGAAGAAAATATTACTATTATAACATGAAATAAATGTTGTTTGAAAGTTATTTGTTAGCATTGCAATCTCATAATTAAATCTAGTAAACTCATACTAGTGATTGAATATCTGAATATCAAAAGAACTGTAAATGTATAATTATTTTATTTATTCTCAAGTCGGTGATTGTCAAAATATCAACAAACATGGTTTTTGAATAAGTGTAGATGAACGAATATAGTCATTGTTACAAATAATAAGGCCGACTTTGTCATTAATCAATAGCCCAATGACAAATTAACAGCCAAAGGTTACCAGCTGATCACTTTTAAAAATTTTTATGACTAATTGGGATCAAATTGAGGACCTTCAGCTTATCAAGCTGGGCTTCAACGAACTTCGCTACCGGCCAATTTTATGATAGATCTGAATAACTTAACTTTAAAATTTCAGCACCAAGTATTTTTTTTAACGATTATCTCTAAATTTGCGATTAGTACGAGTTTTGGTTTCATACACCATAGATTTGATTAGAATTAAATCAACTCTCCTCAAAAGGGTTAATCTGGATATTTCTAATTAAAAAGGATAATAATTTTTTTTGTTACATTTTTGCGTAGCATGGGCACTCACAATTCATCAAAGCCCTTATCCTAACAAACGTTGTGGAAAACAAACCTAGACAATAGACATGTTCATATATTTCATTACTCAGCGATAAAAAATTGACGACATGCTTGGTGTACATGTATGATTGCAGTAGCTAACGTTTATGATTATTGCTAGTGTGTACTTAAAAAAACAATTGTTCTAATATCTTTTCCCACTTGGGCCACTCCCGTTCACAGTGATGATAAATTATGTCTTAACATTACTTATTGTGCGGTACTGCAGAATTCTGATCCCTATTTGCCAGAAGCAACTTACTAAAACATGTAAATAATGAAATTTCTTTGGTTTCTGTAATAACAGATTCTTGGTTGATAGACAGTTGAAAATGGAAAAGTAAAATTATTATATTCTATAAAAAAAAAAAAATAATAATAATAAAAATGCTACAGCTACTAGGCTATTGACTTAGAAAATAAATTAACTTGGCAAAATCACATTAAGCAAGTTGTTGTTAAACTTAAATATATTCATCGATATGTTAATTTGGCGCCAAAACTGATAGGCTTCCTGAACAGAAAAAAAGAATTGGCCCTACCACAGTTGATTCAAGGCTTGTTTGAATCACTTTTACTCAGTGTATTAGTTAAGAGATGTTACTTGGACATTTAACTGACAACAAGGCCCAACAAGTAATTAGATGAAGATGAAGGATAATGATTGTGCGATTTAATTATTTTGATAATGCATGAATAAGTGTAAATGTAGACTCATTATTATTTTATGAGGGCTTGAAATTTCAAAACAGTTTATATTGCAATCAATAAATCGACAATGAAATAAATACTAAGTAATATATTGTATACATAACACAACATTTAATAATTATACTTTATGAAATAAATCCCTGAACTTAAACTACTGAAAAAAGACATGCTATGGTTTCAGTGATTTTAACAAACTTAAGAGTGATTTTAAGTACATACAGAACAGACCTCTAAATATTTATTGGTAAATAAATTATAATTTGAAAATGATACAACTATATAATTTGTATAAAAGACAATAAAATTTATAACTTAATTTTATAACACTACAAAATGTCTTTGACAAAATTAATTTCTAAAAGGTTGGTGTAAAAATTTAATCCAGATATCATAATAATTGACAAAAATTTTATAAGGAATGAAAGCAACAAATGGTACTTGAATAGTTCATCCAATTAACACATTATAAATGTGAATAATCATGTATTATAAATTTGCTGTGTGAAAACTCACTGTGTTGGCTGATGCGATGGAAGGAATACGCACGGCAGGACATGTGTGCTGTGTTCACTGTTAGTAGACACATAAGGCAAACACTGCTAACAGCTGTGTCGTGACAATGATAACAAACACAACTGCCTCACTTCACTGCTGATTGTATTCCCCATTAAACTTCATTAATTAATAATTATTAACTAGAAAAAAGCTTGTTATACATATTTTAAATTATTTATTCAAGAAATATTTAACCATAACTTTATTTTGTGTTAAATTTTAACATCTGAATTTAAAAATGTTTTAAAAAGCTTATTTGATTTGTACTAGATAAAAAAAATAGATGCTTCTAAAAATGCAGTATCATACTATAAAATAAAACTTTATCATGGATTTAGTCTTTGAAAAAAGACTTGGTTTTAATATGTGTCAGACAAATTTATTATTCAACTGTCTGAGTAAGAGGGAAATGGATTAAAAGGAGTAAGGTAATATGTTACAAACATTTCTGCATACATTCAGGATAAATTTATTTTTTGCCTGTCTTGATTTTAAATGCAACTACATGACAGACTAACCTTTCTATGTGAGCAAATTGCTCATATTTTTTCTTGTTAGATTGTTTTAAATAATTACTTTCTATTAAAATTTATATCCTTGTAGCCATATAAATAATTCCTGGCTGATATGTATGACTTGGAGAGCCAGGTGTACCAAATTAATGAAAATCAATAAACAGAGCAATAAACAATGTTTAAATAAAATATCCACTACAAGTACTTGTGTCTTAAAGTTTAAATATTGATCTCCAGTCACAGAGCTAAATTCATGTTTTGTAACAATTTAACACCTGCTTTTCCGATTAAATAAAGACAAGCTAATCCCCTCTTAAAAGTACACCATGGGCAATCATCAATATGTGGTCCATTATTTGAACTTAACTCTGCAATCACATGACATCATTTGCTATTCCGCACTTATATTTCCAGTAGTTGCATCTTCTCACACCCGTGTGAAAGCGACTCAACAAAAAGTCCATTCCTTACGAGGAAAGTTCATTCCACCGATGAAGGTCATGAGATCTGATACAAGAAACTTGTTTTGAGGTTCAAACATATCCTAAGTTAATGCCCTTTTTGGCAAAGATTCGTTTGAGATTAATTGGGTAGCTAGATGAAGAGGTGGTTATCTAAATTGAAGTCACCATGCACATAGGATATCTTGCAAAATGGAGATTCGGAGAAGATGAGATCTCTCTGAAGAGCCTCCTTGCGTCATATCCGGACGAACTATGTTGCACAGTAATGGAAGCCATGGTATATGAGTTGCAATGAGGGAACCGCTTCCTCATCACCCTATTTAGTTGTATAGTACTCTTTTATATGTGCACTATAGTTAACTAATATTAGTAGAAGCCATAAGGACAAGATAAAAATTGCAGAAGAATATTGAATATGTCGTAAATTTTCACAGTCAGTTCTGTTAAGATTTGTTTGGTTACATTTATATTTCCACCTTTGTCATTGTACTTACTTGACACTTATAGAATGGAATAGACATTACCAAGCTCTGTTTATCTATCAATAAAATACTGTAAGTTTTTTGATAACTTTGAATGCAAAATACTTCATTGATGATAATTAGTAAGGAAGAGAAATATTGACGTGTACTAACCCACCCTCCCATAAACATTCAGTGGTAATGAGCCACCTGCCAACCCATAAATGTACAGTGGTACTAATAAGGATAATATTCTGTAGTGGAATAAACCAGGGACAAAGCTGTAGTATGCAGAACTTGTGCGTTGGCTCCCCACAATGATCCAGCAAGTTGTTGCACAATGTTAGTTCTGTTCTCACTTTAGCTACTGGGGGGCCGATTTTTATGTCCGCAGCAATTCTTATGCTGTACATGTACCCTGAGTTGGTGATAAACGAACAAGAAAATTATAAAGATATAGGTTCTGTTATAAATATCTACCATTTAAATGTCCAGGATTCGAGTAGAGCTGTGTAAGTGTTCAGGCAAAGTCCTCTCTGAAAACAGTGTTAATGTCTTTGCACTCCAAGAAACATACGATGAAGAACTAGAATGCTGTGCAAGAGGCAATATCCCACTGGGTGAGGCTATCAGACATAGAGCTTATAGTTTATCAACGTACGTGAAGTACTGGCAGTAAAGAATCTGACAATACCTTGGTGATTGTATACAAACCACCTTATACCTTGTAGTCAGATGCAGTACTTCCAGTTTTCGAACAACCTGACCTGTGTATGTTGGTCTCGTTACTCTCAGCTACACGTTTTAGCTGTTTTTAATTAAGACATATCATATAAATTGGCAGCACAGATTTGAAGCCTAGCTTTTATCTATGAAAAAGTGATTATAAGTCTAATTTTGGATATTTGATCTGGATATTTAAAGATCTTATGTATAATTCTCAAATGCCTGGTTTGAATAAGTTTCAGTAACCTTTAAAAATTGAATGTTAGAAAATGGTGATATTCAAAAGCCGGGGGTAAGAACAATTAATCCTCTCTATTACCCATACTATTTGATATCAAACAAAAACTAACTCTACAAAAAAAACTGTAAATAACAAAAGGCATTTGGAGTAGTATTAACACTTACCTGTAATTGAGTGGACAATACAGAAGCAGACACTTACAACCAATAAAAACTCTATCTAAACTGATCATTCAACATTTTACTGTACACATGCAGTGAGTCCGCACATAGATGAGTTATTGACAGTTGTCCCTAAAAGTATGTCTAAACATACATATATAAAAAAGCTGTGTGAAAAAAATATAAAATAAGTAGTGATTGAGTAATCCATCACTTTTCATTAATATTAGTGTACTGAGTATTTTTCGATAGTAACAAAATTAGTTGGTACAAATTAATTAGATCTTAACCATTAAAACATTGAGAGAGCCGGTAAGCTGGCTAAGGCGTCAGGACTTTGACCCAGGGTAAGAGATAGCGTATGTTTGAATCCTGCCCTTAACTAGAAATTTTTAACAGTAATTTTCACCTTGCACTGTAATGGTTCTCCTCTTTACTTTGAATAATTTCTTCACTCAGATCAACAGGGAGTGGGTATGGTTAAAGAGATCAACCTCGACTTAAAAAAAGAAAAGAAAAACATACAAAACAAAAATACCCCATAGATGTAATTATTTCTTTTTCATTCAAAACTTTTTTCTTAAGAAACCGAAATGCAAGGAATGTGCCAGGTGCGCAGATTTACATATAAATTTAGTGTCATCTAAATTAAATTCATGTTCAAAATGTTCAATTTTTATGTAATTTTAAATTCTGAACGTTGTAGGTCTCAGACTTCCTGTACGCCAAAACGCCATAAAAAATTAGTTTAACAATGTCAGTATCAGTTATTACTTTGCTGTTGTAGTATTAAGCATAAAAATATAAAACACTTTTTAAATATTGAAATGCATTAACACTAAATAGTTCATAAGTGTCCTAAAACAACCAGATAACAATTACACCAGTAACGAGCACGTGGCATCTGGCAGAAAGTGCATAAAAGAAGTACCAATCATCTGTGAAATGCAATGTTAAAATAATTCTATTTGAAGTAATTTGTGTGCAATTTGTTAAAACTACTTTATCGACATAGGACTGGTTGTTGACAATAGACCCTAGCACATTGAGAGCTGAATTATTACAACGCAAACAAAAAGCCGTATAGAAACAACTTTCAACCAGAAAAGTAAAAAAAAAAAAAAACATTCCTACATGAGAATGCTTTGATGTCAAATTGCAAACGGTATTGGTATCATAGCACCAGTGCGCTTCAATGACTCCTTCGATTGGGAGAAGATGAACCTGCGCAGTGCTGCTGCATAAACGAACCAACTACTGATGCCACGTTTAAATATTAGTTTGAAGTACTAACTTATGTACTGCTTACACAGGCCATAATAATTTATGACTAGCTGATAGTTAATAATATAAGAATAGTATAAGCACAGTATAATATAGAAAATAGCAAAGCTTACTCTTGTGAAAATAGCAACCAGTTCGACGCAGCGCTCATATTGGACAGGTATCGCAAAGATACGCTATCTCACATTAATAAATCTTATAACACCATTTTTGACATAAACAACAATCACGTGTGTTACAACATCTGTTTACCTCCTCTCCGCTAGGTTCGCTAACATCACTGGGAAGAAAGAAAACCGGCTGAGCTTTGCTACTGTATTTATATTATACTGTGGTATAAGCCTATATATCGAATTTTATTCATGTTTAAGAGTTTTTTTCTCTAGTTTTCATTACTGTACAATGATAATTCACTCACCCTCCATGAGGAAAGGCTGGGGTTTTCTGTAGATTGTTGGTTCATTATAAAACTTTAGGCTTATTAAATAAATTATGTTGAAAGCTACAAAAGGCTGCATTACTTGAAAAAAAATCTCTACAAATATTGTTTAGGAATACTTGATAACCTTTTGAAATGATAATTTATTTTCAAATTTGTTTAATACCTATTAAGTATGCTACAAACATTTTAACTACAAAGCTTTCTTTCTAATAATGTGATAGACAATTTTTATCAAATTCATCAGAAATGTAATTAAAAGAGAAAAATTAAAAATTATATATAACCTCCAACCAATAAAGTTTTATTTACATAAGACGTTGGGTAGTTTTTTAAATTTTTAGTGGCTAATAATCAAGTTTACAGTTCAGTTGGCAAAATCATTTATATTTCAGCCCGTGTACCAGTTTCATTCCTATTTTTGTCAGGACGTAGTTCATATGTTATGTTTCATAGGAAACCGGAACTTTTCAAATAATAGAAGTTTATCACGCTTTAGAAAGTGTTATTTTTGTTGTCAACTGTCTAAGCTTAGTTTTGAGTTTATTAGCACACTTTGAGGGCTGAAACCATATTTTAACTACAAATTTATAATAATATAAAAAATAGTACATAATAGTACATAAAAACTTAATTTAATAACAAAAAACCAAACAAACGAGAAAAAACTGTCAAAGAGAAAAACATGGTAATTGTAAAGACTTCATCATGTGCAGACTCTAAGGGCAAGGCATTACCTGCAGCTCTCTCAAGATTGCCTTCATCATCACTGGCACTTGTCTGCGCTGGACTCTTTGGTGATGACTTCTTCCAGCGGAAACTTCTGAACGGGGACTTAGATCGAGAACGATCTTTCTTCCGCCCCAGACTGGCAGCGGCTGTATCCTTAGTACTCTGACGAGGCACTAATACACACACAACACTCATCTACCAAGCAACAGGGACGACACAAGGCATGCCCATGCTCACATTACTTCATGAACTGATTGAATATAACAAGTTTTACTTTTATTAATCACGTTATCACAGAATAATGAAAAACAGAAACAAAAATAATGCAATCAATCATATTTAAAATAATATTGAGTTAAAAAATACAAAAAGAATAGAATATTTAATTATTACCTTAAAACTTTTATTTTCTGAAATTTGTACTAGTCTTTTTAAGTGGAATATACAACATTTGATAATACCAAACAACATTGATTTACAGTTGTTATGAAGTACAACAAACATTAAAAATGTTAAATATGTTCATGAAGAATTGTTTTAAACAAAAATCAAGTCTTTTATTCAAACGCATAATGTTTAATAATTTGAAAATATTAACTAACATGAATAGAATATGTTTAAATCCTAATAATTACATTCCACTAATCATGCTTCAAGTTTACAGAACAACACGTTCAAGCAATTTCTAAATAGACAAACGTTTAGAGTTAAAACACTAAATGCCAAGCTTAAAAATTAAAATAAATAATTGTATGGGGAAACAATGCTATATCTCAAAGCCACAGAACTGAAATTGGTTACGTCTTTATTAACACTTATATATTGCACTTACAACTTAGTACATGCTAGGGTGCTGAAAATTTCTGGGACAAAAAGCAATACAAGAACAAAATCTTATATCTAGATTTTGACCATTATAAACTAGTACTTTATGTATTTTGTCTTGTTGTCCTGTTTGTGGAGGAAATCACGCTCAACCTTGGTAAAAAAATCTTAAACAGAAGCATTGATATTGTATATCTAATTAATAAGCTCTTTCATTGAAACATTTTGGTGGAAATACAGCCTAACAAAGATGATGCATTATTTAGAGGGTTTTATAATATTGTTACACATATAAGAAAATATGTATATCCTTGATTTATTGACACCATTCATGTACACTTGTACTATCATGAATAAAGAGATTTTGACTATTTGACTATTGACAACAAAATGGCAGATACTTAACATCTTAGAAATGCTTCATTTTCCGGTGCAAAAATTTTTAGTTTTTATTTTAATTTGACACATTCAATGGTTTTTACTTTTTTCCCTTTATTTACCAAAAAACACTAACTAAAACTGTTATATTAAATGTTAAAACTGTTTGCCTTCAGTTTGTTGAATGATCATAAAATCTTGATATAATATTGTTTAAAGCATGAAAAGAAACAATCACACCTTCTCTAACAAGATGGAAATTCCTCTATTCCAAATTTTCAGGTTTTGTTGTAAGAACATTTTCTTTCAAATAGCCTGGAGGAACGTCTAGAAGGGACAAAAATTGCAGAACTTGCAGGCCATTCTATTCTTCCCCTTCTACTAAATGAAAGACTGTCCAAAAACTGTCTTACATACACTCCAGATGTTGGAGGGGTTCTACCTTGTTGAAATAAAACATTTTCCAAGTTATCACCAGAAACATGTTTGATTGCATGAATTGTGTGTTTATTAGGAATGCTACAAATATTTCAGAGCTTAGCATCTCCATTTTTCCCCTCCACATGCCTTCCCTCTATGTACCCAAACATGTATCTTTGGACGATGCTTTGTATGTTTTTCTGATATATGATGTAGATTTGAACCACTGCAATAGCAAGTGATGGCAATTATTATTGCACTAAAAAAAGTAGCTTCACAAATTATTAATATTTTCATCAGTGATTTCTAAAAAAATAAAGTTTGCAGCAGAGGGATTGCAAACAACCTTAACATTTTAAATAATAATTTTGGAAAATGTTTTGAAATAGAAAAGTAAACATATTTAGTGTCTTAATTTAACATAACAATACATTTTTTGTATTTGACAACTTGAGTATTTTGTAATGTTTTGAGTATCTGTGCTATTTTGTAATGCAGCAATTTTATAAGGTTGGATTTCTACTAAAACGTATCTTTTATTTGATATACAAATAGAACTTCTATTAATCCAGTAGTAGAATCACTATTCTGATCCACTTTCATCACCAGCTAAGTACTTTTCCCACACCCTTTAAGACCTTGTAGTGCAGTGTCAGACTTCCTGCTGTCCATTTTTGTAAACAGTATGTATTTGTGATATTGTGATAGATGGATCACTACAGTGATCCACGCTATTAAATATGTAATTTATTTACATCAAAGCTGTCACACTTTTTTAATATTAATTTTTTAGTAGTTTATTTAGTAACTTAATTAGTAGTGTTAGTAATATTAAATTATGACGGAGTGAGGTGGTGAACAGTTACTACAGTGCTTGAATGAAACAGAAAGTCACTCTGATGGTATTCTCAGTCTTGAAGACCAACCTCAAGTTGAGGATGATTATGTTGAAGAGGCAGACAACCAAAGTGAGTCTGAACATGTTACCAATATTATATCTATATTGCTATATGGATGTAGAAGAAGAAATAACTCCAACAGAACAGGTATAATCATTTTGACATACGTTTTTTATTAGTAGACAAAAGGAACCAACTTGTTAATATTTAGAGGCCCTAGAAGCAAGTACTTCACGAATACCTCATTTCAATATAATACCTGCTTTTCATAGACCTGAACCTACAGGTAATGCAAAGAGTGCAACTACTCTTTTTGGGTAATTTTCTTGCTTGATTGACATGATAAAAAAAGTCATTGAATGTACTAACATATATATTGACAAAATAAACAATAATTTTACAAGAGAAAGAGATTCAAAGAATACTGATGAGGTGGAGGTAAAGTCTCTTTGGGATTGTTGTACCTAGTTGGGGGTGATAAAAATCAGGGAGAAGAAACTTTTTGATTTGTGGAACAATAGATATGGAACTGGTTGCGATGTATATACATCTATGAGTGAACACTGCTTCAGATTCCTTAGGCGTTGTTAGAGATTTGACAACATAAATCACAGGGATCAGGGTAGATTACTGGACAAACTAGTCTACATAAGGTTACTTTTTGATCAATTTGTAGCAAATTGTGAGAAGTGTCACAAACCTACTGACTATTTGAACAGCTGGTAGTTTTTTGAAACAGACACCTGCTCCAAAAATACATACACAACAAAACAGCTAAGTTTGACATAAATTTTATAATTTGGTATCCTCAACAAACTATTATGCAATCAAAATAGAGTTATAAGTAGGAAAAAAAGCCAAAGGGTTCTTTAGAAGTTAGCAAAATAAACAACGGATCTTGTTTGTCAGCTGGTACAACCAGTCAGTATAACAATACAAAACATGTAGTCAATATTTTAGTAAAAATTATCTGACCATATGATGTGTTACTAAAATCAAGAGCCACTTATGAGAGTTTTTAACAAAAAACTCTCATAAGTGGCTCTTGATACTATTTTTTCATGTACTGAATGTAGATGTAGTAATGGTTATATAAACAGCAAATGAAAACTATATTATGTCAGTCACTGGGAGTTCTTGCACAATTTGGCTCTTGATTTCTTGAAACCTGTAGTACGACATATGACATTGTACGTAACACCTAAAGAGATAAAGGCACCGAGGTAGAGTTTTACTGGAAATTGAAGAAGAACAAACAACACCTCCGGCTCCACTTCAGAGATAGTCAATGGGAAGGTGTTTCTTATATGGACATAGCCGCAACAAGACCACATGGAAAACTAACAAATAAAACCACTGGGTATGTCCAATAAAAGCGTTTATGAAAAATGTTGTGAGTAATCTTATTTATTGAAATATAAAGTATAAAATGTTTTAGTTATTTGAATTATAAATAACAAATACAAGTTATAAAGATATTTTTTCATATTTTCATCATTATACATTTCAATGGTTTTTTTCAAGTACAACATTTACATTTTTCGTATTATTGTGTGAATTTAGTTAGTAAAGCCTTGGGCATGTACTATAATAAACTCAAATAGAATTGGCGAGTCAAGGTCAGGTTTAAAATAAACCAGCTGGCATTATTTGTCGTTCATAAATGCAAACTAAATGGCGTGTAGAGAAGAGAGAATGTTTACTTCTCCCACCACGTTCACCTTCAGCGGCAGTGAGCTGCTAGGTACAGTCACGTACAAAACATATATCAATGATGGTAAAATATTTTTACTATGGTTAGAACAAATGTAATTAAGTTTGGTGAAACTGACAATTACTCTAACATTTAAACCAAAATGAATGAATGTTTATTTCCATTTTAAAAATACAAATATTGAAAAGCTTAAATATACACAATTAAGAATACTAGATACAACTCGATTGATCAAACAATTCAGTTGCAAACAGTGTGGCATGTGGGATCATTGTTGTTATGACAAATCCATGCTTCTAGTAGTGACTGTACTAAGAACATATGACAGTGACAGTGCGTGGCAGGGGACAAATTCTGTCGCTCATGCGCTGTTCGCAGGCGATCAACAATGAATCGGATATTTGTGTAATGTTTTTATTTTGAAACCAAACATTGTTTACAGTTAGACCAAAACAAGTTAATAAACTTTCATTTATAATTTTGTTTAATTATTTTTATAATATTATAATTATTTATATAGCAATTATTATTATAAATAGTTTTATCTTTACAAGTAGACTAATCATTACTATGCCACAGGCCATAACAGAGTTTAGTTTTATTAAGTAGTGTTATTTTGAATTGTAAACAACAGCAAAGCAGAAGGCACAATATCAGCAGTCAATTAATGTTGAACTGCCACTTCTATTTGAATTTATTATACTAACTTGTCTTGTACTTTATTTTAAACCCTCAGAAAAATATTATAGCTCTTTTGATTGATATAATGTACACATCTATGGAGAGTGGTACAGTAATTTGGAATCCATTTCATACAACTTATAGAGATGCACTAGAAAGAATTCAGAAACGCTTTTTATGGTTTTTATTTTATAAATGTTTTAATGTCTACACGATTCCATATCATGAATTGCTAGTGATATTTGGGTTTCAGGGTCTGGCCCTGAGGAGAACACTCATGGGTCTGGTATTCCTGTATAGACTGGCGCAGGGTAGGGTTGGGGACGCCGCTAGCCTGTCTGTCTTTCCGTGTTCCCTCTTTTCGAAGTAGAAACAAACTCCTCTTCTCTCTCCCTAACTGTTGTACAGCCTCACACGCCTCTTTTTCAGCTTATGAGATCCTTCAATATACTAATTTCAGTCAATAATGATTTAGACTTATTCTTTGACTCTCCAAAACTGTTTTAATCAAAATGTTTAGCTGGGTTAATAATGTTAAATACATGAATAAGCTATTTTTCTGTCCATCATAATTACATTTTATTCAGGCTCTATTTTTGCACTTTACATCTGTGTCAATGAAGAATTGCTAGTTGTATTTCTTTGTCATATGTTTATTTATTGTTTGTTATCAATTTACATAGTCTAGTCACACATTTTTTATTCATATGCAAGTTATTACTATTGTTATTTATTATTATCATTGTTATTTATTATTTGTTATCAATTTACATAGTCTATTAAAATAATTGTTTATTTCTATGCAGGTAATTACTATTGTTATTTATTATTATTTATTTATTGCCATATTTATTTATGAGAAAGTATTAATACTTTTAATCTATAAGAAAATGAAGTGAACTCAAAGACCTCCACAGTGAACTTTATAATGGAATGAACTGCTTTGGTGTAAATGGTCTCTTAACAGTATCAAAGCATGTAAATAAAATAAAATAAATCTACATTTAATAAATACTATAGAACCACAATAGTGATCCACGCCACCAAACTTCTTTGGAAAGGTCCTGAAGTGATATAGATTTTTACCAGGCTCTAGCAGTATGAGGGGTTATCTCATAAGCAGGATATCAATATCAAATACATAAAATAATAGTGAAATATGACCAAAAGCTGAATATACAATTTTGTACTTTTATTGCAATTTGTTAAAAAGTTATTAAGTCAGTCCCAGGACTGCTCAGCACACCTATACATATACAAATCTCCAGTAGGTTCGTAGTAAGTACAGTAAACTATCTCACCAACTTTAAGATATAAACAGAGAAAATAAATCTGCTGAATGTGCAATATCATGACAAGATGACATTATTTTATTTTGGATGGCACTGAACCATACTTTTAATTTGAGAATTAGAAACATTTTGAGAATGTTCAATATACATTGACTGATTGTATATTATACATAATGATTTGGTTTTACTTATGTTGTAAATTATAAATAATCTGACATTGTTATATCCAAACCCAATAGTACATCATAAAATAAAATACTGACTTCAATTTCAGTGATGCAATTAACATATTCTGGACATTAATGATTGCTGTTAATTTTGACAGTGCTTAACAGCAACATAACCAAAAGCACATTAAAATTTACGCTACCCTAGCGATTGGAATGTAGATAATTTTTTCTAACTGGTGCAGTTTTAGTCATTTTTTTAAATGGCTTAATTTTACAAACTCTTCATTTTCGAAAAAAATGGTATTTAACTCTTTGAGGACCGACATATAAGTGCTAATAACTCATTTCCCCCCCTCACTTTTCAAGTGCAACATGTAAAGTATTTAGGCTGCAAATTTTGAGATATAAAAGATCTTTATACATTTATTTATAAAATTTGTTCTAACAAAGATACAAGAGTACTTATTTAACCAGAATGTTTTTAATTTAGTACTTTATCAGAATACTTGTCCAAAAAGTCATCTCATAATTTTTTTAAATTTATATTTTGTCAAAAAAAGCTTATTTGTTTTAAAAATTTATTTATTTTTTGTACACTTACAGCTTGTAAACAAAAAAATATTTAACATGTTGGAAACTGTGTTATAGAAATCTAAACTTAATCACCTACAAACACAGAAAAAATTAGAACAATCGGATCGAAAATAAAAAAAATTATAACATGAAATATCTTATTAATACTGTCAGATTCGTATTATTTTGGCTAACGATATACAAGTTAATTTAAAAATTAATTCAATTTGCTATACTTTAGTTTATTTTGCATTCAATTTTGTTTCTTTTTACTTTCTTCCATATGTGTTAGCAAAGAGAAAGTATTATGATCGTCAAAAAAAAACTTTTTTATGAGATGGTCTAAAAATCCATTTTATAGCTCCCTGAACACAAAAAAATTTTCTTTCTTTTAATTTTGATGTCTGTCCATATGTTTGACTGTGCACTTCACTGAAGACCAAACGGATGGATCGATTTTTGTGAAATTTGGTATGTAGGTGTATTTTTAGCTAATTTATCCAGACCTTTCACTTTTGAGCATTTGAAAAGTTTAACAGTTAAGTACTTGAAATAATATTTTCTTGTCACTTTTAGATATATTAAGTGGTGGTCTTTTCAGTAACTGCTTGATAATCTTTTGCTGATTTCTGTTGCGGATTTTCGGATTACCAAAGTTTGTATTAGCGGGACTCAACTATATTATTTGTCGGTTTTATAGGATTTTTGAATAAGGATTTGTGCAACAGGCTAAAACTGTTATCAAACTGGAGTAAAAAGAGCACTAGTTGTTATGTATTTTTTACTCTTAGAAACTAAGAACCAAATAAATGTGTGTATTTTATTTTAAAATAAACTATGCACTTTTTTTATTTTAACAAATATTTGTGCCACAAGGCAATAAAGATGCTCTTGCTCAATCACTGAATGTTTTGAAAATTTCACTTTTTAAAAGTTTTTAGATTAATAGCTCTGACATTTTGAAGCTGAACAAACATTATTGTACAGTAAGACCTTGATAATCCAGCACGCTCGGAGATTTGTCTGTTCTGGATTATCAGAATTTCCTGATTATCTAGGTTTATTGAAAAACAGTGGTAAAATGGGAAAAAATAAGTAACTATTGGAATATATTTTGTAAATATTGTTATAGGTATATTTTATTAACAATTCAGAAGAGTAGGTATACGTAGATTACTTTTTAACAATAAAAAAATTAAAAACTGCACTGTACAAACATACTTAACAAATTAAACAATTAATTTGCTAAACAGATTTTAGTCATAGTCTTCCTTGTCCGCAAATGTGGTCTATCATACAATGTGTATCCAGATGTTCCATTGAGAAAGAATGTCAAACATCAACACAGTCAAAATGGCAATTGGCGTTCCACTATTTAGACAGAGCGACAGCCGACAGTGGTGATAGCAGCCAACGCTGTGCAGATTCAAGTTGGAAGGAAGCACGAGAATTACCGGTTGGCTCCTAGTTCATCCGATTATGTATGTACTAAACTTGCCTCACGAACGCCACTGTACTCGGAAGTGATCATCTCGGGCAGTTGTTTTCACTCAATCGTCATTTTTAACTCGCTTCCGACACTTTTTACTCGTTCTCGACTGCTATATGTACTGTACATAATTTCTGAAGTTAAGATCCCGGACGTGCAGGACTATCCAGTGTTCCGGACTATCGAGTGCCGAATTATCAAGGTCTTACTGTATGTAGTTATTTAGGAGTCTTTCTTATGAACACAAAGACATACTACATAATATTAATAAACTAATGTTAGTTATTTAATGATATTTAAAAAAAAATTTGCACATGAAGAACTAAAAACGCTTGAGAGAAGATATAAAAAAAATGGCGGTTGGAGGGTCAGTAGAAAATAAATTCTTTAAGAGATAAGATCAGTTGTTATTATTGTCTTAGTTTAAATTAAACTTAATTCTTGTAAAATAAACCATATTTAACACAACCAGTTTCTGAAAATTTTTATTGTAATACACATTTAATGAGAACCAGATAATTATAATTAAGCCAAATTTCAAGTATACTAGTTTTACCTTACTTGATTCGAATCACTATATAGTCAAAATAACAAAATTTAGTTAACCGAAAATACTTGTCTTGTAATTTTATTTACTAGGCTGCTTTAGATTCCAATAGTTTAATCTAAGCCAAAAAACACGCTCCCCTACTCGATTTAGGGTTGAAGCAAATGGCATGTTGAAGCTTATGAAATTTAGTTTCATTTCTCAATGATAAATAAAAAAAGAAAAAAAAAAGAACAGGAGAAAATTAATTAAATTTTTTACAAGTTTATAGGATTTCATAAATGGATTTATTTTGTAATAAGAATGAAGTAGATCAATTTTTGTTTTGAACTTTATACAACATAAAAATTACATGCTTCCATATTGATGGGCATTGTTAAAAATGTTTAAGTTATAAAGGAGAGTTGGAGAAGTGTAGCCTTACAGAATTGTTCTTTCAAAATAATATTTTCATAGGCTCCTCACCAAATGGATTAGATGTACCAATGTGAATTAGATAAAAAGTGGACGAAAATTTGATAATTTTTTTTTTTTGAATTTGTGAGATTTCATCTAGTATAGTTCAGTTATCTATGCTAAAAATCTTTGTAGAGATGTCTAAAAAAATAATTTGTAAATTACGTCACTATTAATTTAAAGAGTTTAATTAGTTTTTCAATTAAATGCTCGTTACATTATAAATGTTTGTGTACAAGGTACAAACAAGGTAACGATTTTTAAGATTAAAATTTTAAAAATACTTCTATCTAGAAAAAAATTACATAACATGTTTTTAGATAAGGGTGGCAGAGTTTCATTTTTTGTTATAACCATCTTTCCTTATTTCCAAGGAATATACTGTAATTACAATAAATTTAAGAAAAAAATTGACATTTTCTTCACCTAGTTTTTCTGTAAAAATCTAAATCCTACCAAGTCTAAGGTTATGTTATTTGGCTTTCCTATATATATATATATATATATATATATATATATATATATATATATATATATATATAACTCATAAGAAGAAGAAGAATTCTTTATAAGTTTGGATATAACAGTATAATAAGCAAGTGGATAGATGCAAAGATATTACAGACAAGAGGATAGATGGTTCAAGATTACATACCATACAGTGAGACTTACTTGTCTGGCTGGTGGATGGTTGGGGAGGCCTGGGGCTCGGAGCAGGGCTCGGGGCGGGGCTTGGGGCCACCTCACTCTCCCCTGAGGGATCAACTCATGCTATCATGCTCATCATGCATACCAGTACTACCAACTCACTATTTCACTACTTAACCTTGACACTGATCGTTACGTATAAAAATTACTTCAATATAGTGTCTTATTGTAGGCAAGAAACTTATTTTTGCTACAAAGTTAATTTAAATTTTTAAAAAATTAATAAAATATGAGAAGGGTAACTTAAAATCAAGTTAGGTAAATCAACAAATATATTAGACATTTATCAAAAATATAAAATGATTCATTTGGTTTTTAACTGTTTTAACAGCTTGGAGGACAAATTCAAAATTCCCATTCTTTTATTGAAAAATAATTTAACTAGTTAATTATATATAATTTATGATAAATGTTCATAGTGATTAATAATTAAAAAGAGAGCAAAAAACTTATTTAGTGTAATAATTGTTTCAGGCAGCACTATTTACTATTTCAATTTAACTTCACAAACTGAACTTTTTGCCTTTACAAATATTCACCAATACTTAATTAAACAAATTATGTTAACACCAACTAATAAAATAACTGAAAGATTTGCTGAAGCTCCCAAACCATGTTATTTGTTTGTATGGAAACCATGCAAATACTATGTAAGTAATTATGGATATTAAATTCTCAATTCTGGATTTGATGCACAATTATCCAAATGTTGTCAAAAATAAATAAATAATTTAACACGCTCGCTGTGGGCTACTATAATTGTAGTACCGTGGCACTAACGCGCCACGCAGCCTGCTATAAATTTAGCAGAGTGCTCATTTCTCCAACACTGCATCAGTGTGAGCTCAGCATTAGATGGAAAACGTTGTTGTTTTTCTGTGTGTAGTGCCAGTTTCATACTTCATTTTGGTGCAATTAGTTTTCAAATTTGCCATTTTTGTTTCTTACTGTGTCAGTGCCTTTTAAGCAGTGTACTGTGGGGTTTTTGGCTTAGATTTAGTAAAATGGAAGATGATAACAATAATGATATTGCTGAAAACATTGTTTCGGAAGATGAAGACGAGTTGGAGTCCAGTCCAGACAGCCTAGATGACGACCAAGAGAGTGTAGCTCCCCCATGTGGTTGTCGACGCCTGGAAAAATGGCGGACTTCCGTGACATTCCTATCGAAATGAGACTATCGGAAAATGAGAAAAGAAGGTAAATGGTACCAAAGTCACCAAACTTTGCTGTGTTTGTTTCAAAGGAGGTTAACAGAAACAAGCAGAGTACATTTGCGGCGTAGGTCTGAACGACCCTAGACTTTGCGAACTCCGGTGCTTTGCCAAGTACCATGATGAAGTCAGGAATTATATATATATATATATATAATTTTTAACTTTATATAACTTTATATTAACTTTATATATATAAAAAAAAAAAAAAAAAAAAAAAGCGGTAGGAGGGGATGTACATATTT
The DNA here is from genome assembly GCA_035578905.1 of Stictocephala bisonia. Classification (NCBI taxonomy): domain Eukaryota; kingdom Metazoa; phylum Arthropoda; class Insecta; order Hemiptera; family Membracidae; genus Stictocephala; species Stictocephala bisonia. The sequence continues at coordinate 370,075 of JAQJVL010000303.1, forward strand.
TTATTATTTCAGCAAACGTGTTAAAAGAAACAATAAAAAATTTAATTACTGAAATTTACAACACATTTAGTATTAACTGTAATTATTTCCAGAAATGAGAATTATGAAAGTGACTGAAGTGAACAATTCATACTTACCAGGCACAGAAGTGAAAGAAATAGCAGCCGCCACCAGAGCTACCCAGCTAGTATAAATATTGATAGTCTAACTATAAACCACAAACAAAAATATCACTTATGATTTAGTTTATTAAACAAATTTTGAATGAAAGCATGCATGGAAGACATTTTCAGAACCAAAAGAAAGTTTTTTTACCCCTAGATCAGTTGTTTTAAGGTATATTCCTTATTGTCTTGTTTGAAAATGAAAATAGAAGTAAATCTTCAATGAATTCATATTCAAACATAACAATTAAGGAGATGCCTTGAAACCACTGAAAATGTCTTACAGGGAATGTAAACTATACCAAAGAAAATAAAAATGTGCAATGAATCACTTTCTATAAGAAAGAATTAACAATGACTTTTCTAGCTATGTTTAATGTCTTCTTTGATAAGTGCCTCGTTTAACAATCCTTGCCAATGCCTACTTTAGGTTAACTCGCAGTTTCGTAGTATTCCTTAGCTCAGTGACAATAAATGAAACAAACACTTATTTGTCAAAATTACAGAGATTCACCGTGAAGGCACGAATCTCAAAAGCACAAAATCCTTGATAGCACGAATCTTTTTAAATCCTCTTGAACCTCTCATACCAATCATATTGAAAGTACTTTTATAACACGAATTTTGTTCGATTTTCAAAAGAAAGAGAAAGCCTTTTAGGAGGAAATCAGGAGCCAAAAACCTTTATACCATAAATTCCTCTACAAGAGGAATTCACACAGTTAAAACCTCAGTCTATTCATTCTTGAAACAGGAACATTTAACTTCATTTGTCACAACTTCTGGAATTGCAGGTGGCATTAAACAGTACAGATTTAGATCAGTTTGATTCTATTGCATGATTGTAACAATTCAGCGCCATCGACAATATGGCTTGAGTTTCTCACGGTGAAAAGAAAAAGAAGTGTACCGCTTTGGGTGTTGAATTTAAGACGAAAATTATCAATGAAGATAATGTAGTTAGTAGTGCATTAATTACACTTCATGATAAAAAGCAATAAAATATTTGTTATACAGTACTGTAAGTCAAAGCGACCCTCTATACTACAAAGTTTGCCTGTTTTAACCTCAATAACACGAACCTTGCTATCAAGAATACCTTGACAACACAAACAATTTTCAATCCCCTTCAGATTCGTGGTATTGAGGTTCTACTGCACTAACTAAATCACTGAGATAGGCTTTTTGTACTGATTAATCATACTAGCCCCTCAGTATCACTTTTATAAATACAACACGGTCCTAGACCTATATTTATTAAAATTATATCATTTAGCTAAAAAAATAGCTATTTGTAAGTAACATTTTTTCTATATCATAGCTGCCACAAACCTTCAACAAATCATACAACACAAATTGTAAAAGACGTATATGATAGTCCTTTATATTTGTAACTAGCGAAAAGTCATCATACATCAATTATATCAATCTTATTTAGTATCATAGTTTTGTGAATATAATAAATGGTCAATTCAATAATTATTTAAAAACTTACTTATTACAGAAAAGTTCTAAAACTGCCGGTTGATCTTGGGAAATCATTTTAATTTATATATAAATTAAAAAAAATAATATAACTTAAAAATAGAAAAACAAGTTTAACACAGTAGACTCAATTTTTTAATTCAATAAATAAGAATATTTATATATATATATATTTCCCCAATGGTTCTACCATGTCTTGTCATGGCCACGGTGATATGGCTTGTCTGTTATGAAAACATTACTTTATCAATAACTAGCTAAATACCCTTGCTTAGTTACAGTTTTTCCTTTCATATAAAATAATATATACTAAATATTTTACAATGTCCAAAAAACGACATGAACTGAGAACAGTGATCAAATACAAAAGAATCGATTCTATTTGTAAAGAGTATAGCTTTACAATGAAAAAATAACAAACAAAAAAAATAACTAAAACACATTAAATTGTTGGAAATGTACAGTCATAAAATTTTCCTAACACCTAGTACAGTAAAATAAAAAAATACCAATTATCACCAGAACCCCTAGCCAGTGTTTTGGTACATAATGATAACAATGTTACCAAGTTGACCATGGACAGGGGGAGTACTAAGCCGAATTATAAAGGTCCTAATAGACCAAAGTCTTATCGCCTCAGAATAGAATTATGATAGTAAAAAACAGTAATATCACTTTTCCATGAAAATCAAACAACAAAAGCGTTTATGCAGACATATATTGAAATGAGGCTTGTTTTGGATTCCCTGCTGAAGTACGAAAAATTTACTCTGCACAATGCAATGTACAGACATAACTATCATTTAATTAATATATATATTATAATCAATAAAAAATTTCAAGCCTAATATTTCAAAACATCCTTTATATTTATTACCATTTAGATCAGTCACATTACGTTGTTCATTTTAAAAGTTTGAATCTGTTATTTACACCACATACACAGTGCTAATACAAGTATTATATTTATAATTAACAATTCTTTAATGGATATTTTTGCAACTAAAAATATTTACTCATTATCTAATTAAGCTTTGATATTGTAGGTTATGTTTTATAATTAGAATATAAAAAATGTTTTAAATCAGGAAATGATAGGAGTTAATTGATTTGGATGATTTAATATTAATTTTATCAAACTACTCAATCAAAACCAAACTATCAGAAGTACAGTTAAGTCAGCAATATGTATTATAGTAAACATCTGATCTTAAAATTTCCTTTTAAAAAATCCATTTCAACAAAAATTGACAATAAAGTAAGCTTTGATCAAAAAACATATTTTATAAACTTGTATTCTACTCTCAAATTCAGATTTAAAAACTGTTACAATATTTAAAAAAAATTTCTATAGCAATTTTAATAAGGAATATTTTTATAAATTCATATTTTTTATAAATACTAATGAATTAAGTAAAATCATACACTATAAAAGGATGTTCAATACTATAATTTTCCTTTTAGTTAAGTGTTGCATGAAAAATAACTTTTGAGTCTTGTATAAATAAGTTTACATTTTTATTTTGCTGAATTGCTTTATTTAATTCAAGTTTTAGAGTAGGTCATATGCTTTAACTCCAGATTTTTTGGACATCTAAAAACATGAATGTATTTACATTTTTATTACATTCATGTTGAAACGTACATGTCACATATACGCCACAGATCTAGGATTAAAAGCATCGGGAACATATACTTTGAAATACCTTAAATAAGTTGTTATTATTTAGAAAAAAGAATCTTAAAAAAACTGATATAAAAAAGTAAAGCTAAAATTAAAGTTGCTTCAATTTGAATCTAGCTACCATTGGATAAGAGGGCTAGCATTTTTTTCCTGATACAACTGTGTTGTTGCTGCTTGCTAACATGTCAGGAATAACAAATATTCATTAAAGTAAGCTCTCACTAATCCGACACCTATAGAACTGAATCACTGTCAGATTTTAGAGTGACCGGACAACACAATGCGCAATAGAAACCACAATTTACACGAAAATGTTTTTGACGGTTTAATGAAAACTTAATCTAAAAATGAGTACTATAGAACAGTACAGTACATACTTCAATTTAAATTGCAAATTATTAAAAGCATTTATGACAAGTAAAATGTAATTACATGTTCTATCGAAAAGTAAAGGTAATGTTAAAAAAGCGAAACAACAGATAGTTATAACAATATAACAGTACAATATGCAAAATGTATGTACTAAATTCAAAAATACTTTATGTTAATGCAGGATATGTTAATGTTCATGTACAAGATTTCACAGTACAACACAGTATTTATTTTAAATAATTTTTTTAAGTTGATGATAAGAGCCTTTGTTGTATGTAATTCAATACTAAAATATTGTCATGCTCTAAGTCTCTCCCTACAGCCAGGTCAACAATGTGTTGGCAGCAATCATAGCCTAATCACACGTAACAGTGTAGTTAGTTAGTTGATGCTTCTGATGGCAATCATCCACATTACTGACGCTGAATAACAAAACAAATATGGCGCACTTCAGACGATAAAGAAATCATCTAATCAAACGTTCAGATCAAAAATTCATATCACGTAACTCACTGGTGCCTTTTGTAAGTTGCCTAGAGAGAGGTCTGCCTGGGGTGTTGGAAAAGAGAGGGGCGACCGTATTTGTAACATATGCGATGTTAGCAAACGCTTCATTCAATTCTAGTCTGTTTGAGTCAAGATGTAAGAGTTGCTAGAGTTAGGACTAGAGTTTAATGTAAATTTACTTTAAGTCATGTGAAAACATGCAAGCAATGTATATACCTTGAAATCACAGGTATAAAGTTGAATTTAATATCTCTATACATTTATACTAACTTATAAAACAACAAAGAAATAAATAGGTACTCAAAGCAAACAATCAAATATCTGATTTAAGTGCATTTGTTTGAACCATTAAATAAAAAATAAAAAAATAAAAAATACATTGACGCAATTTTCTTCTAAGATAAAATAAAAAGCCAAGCAACCCACCATAAAGCAACTAAATGGAAAGCCAAGTATGAAAAATTGTGAGGACAAGTTCAATGTTAACATTATGAAACATTTACATATAATTACAACATTTTTAACAGAATTGTTTTACTTCTAGTTAAACACTACTAATACTTGTTAAACTACACAAAGCTTCCAGCAACAGCATTAATTATAGCAAAATAAAAAACAAACAAAATCAAAGAATATTGGCTGATTTAAGTTGGAAACAATGAATTAGATGGCTACAAAAGTTCGAACATTGGTATTTATTGATGTGAGTTGTGTATAGTTTAACCCGTTGGCGATGCATGCCCGACTGCCTTGAATTCAAGCCTTGTAAAGAACATATTCAACAACATAATACTTAAGTTTTTATTATGTTGTAACGATTGATTCCTGATTGCAGTATATCGAAAAGATGACTTCTAGAACTGCTCTGAGAAGTGTCCCTGGGACAAGGACGGGCAATGTCAATTATCAATGTTATAATAAGTCTTGTGTTGATATTATTTTATTTATTTTTTCTTATAATACACTTCATTATGTTTTTCAAAATTTATCATTTTAACCAAACCATTTTCATATAAAACAAACTGTCTCACTAAATACAAACACACACTCATTTTTCCAGCAACTGTTCAAAAACCGTTGGTGTTATTGTTTGGCAATGAAAGTACAGTAAAGAAGATGAACTTTTAGTTGACATAAATTATAATGATTCTCAGAATGATTTTCAGTAATGAAACTGTGATGATGAGCAGGAAAACAGACACATCATGACCCTTGGACTGAAAATCATTCCTGAACAGTTGGAGTGTTAAAAAACTTGGCACCAAAACAATGAAGCTTTATAGAAATGAATCAAACATTAAATCTTTGTGAAAATTAGCTGATAAGACATATCATTCAACTTGTTTAAGTACTACTAATATTTACTTTGCTATGATAATATCGCTATAAATTTAAACAAAAGCAAATTATTACAATTTCCATTAATGATTAAATCAATAATTAAAGGTTATATTTGTAACATTATTTGAAAAACACTTATAAAAAAAGTAATGAAGATAATTTTTTCATATAATTAACATACATTTAATGGAAATAAAAAAATAAACCCAAGGTTTCAAGACAACACAATTTAATTTGTTAAACTGAAACAATCTAAGAAGCAAAATCTATGAAAGCATAATGGAATAAATAAGCCACGGAAATTCATTTCCAGGACGAATTTATCTACAAAGCAAAGCGATGGAAAATGGAAGAAGATGGACACTTGTCCCAGGAACTGACCTGGCTCCGGGGGCGAGAGTGGAAGCTTGGTGGGGGGTTTGCGGACGGAAGCTTGTTGAGAAAACAGACAAGTGAGAGACAGAGAAACAAGGCTACACTTACAGCTGTGTCTACCCAACCTCTCGATAGTCTATTATTTTATAAACTAGAATTTGTAATAGCTAGAGAAAAATAATTCCAAGTGTTCTTGAACACCCTTTTTTAACTTATTAAGGCTGAAGCAGATTTCTAAATAAATATTTGCAACTAGTATTTTAAGCCACAATATATTTGTTGTTACATTGCAAAAGAAAAATTTAATATTAGTAAGATTGCTAAAATAATTCATGTATTATTAATTAAATATTTCCTAGCAAACATTAATTTTAGTGTATTCAATATGAGGATCGATAAATTAATTAACATAAATCTGATTGGTGTCAATTAATAAAAGCACTAATTTTACTATTATTGTATTTTTGTAAGATTTCTATAATAATTTATCTTTTTAACATTTACAATGATACTACAAGAAGCTGGGTAGAGATGCTAAAGACTGCCAGACAACAGCGAGTACTGTTATCTGTGTGAAGATGGCAAAACACATAGCTCTTTCAGTTGGTTTGTACATTATTTTCTTCAAACTGATATAGATTAAACACTAATATCACAGAACATCAATTTCTAAACTTAGGAACACATCAGTTAATTTTACTATACATAGCTAGAAGTGGCACATCAATTAATTTAAGAACATTTAAAAATGGCAACTTTCTGAATGAAACCGAATTCAGAGACACTGCTGGAAAACAATTATCATCAAATGATATAAAACATATGGGCCAAGGGTTGTCAAACGAATTAAAAAATAGTACAACTAAATAAAATAATACAGTACAAGTAAAACGTCACACAACACAAAATTTATTATAATATAAGCACAAAATGCACAAATATACTACAATACAAGCACAAAATGCACAAATATTATGGTGATTGATTTCGGTGACCACGCTCACCTTCCTCAGACCAGAGGGATTTACAAAAGAATCAACCATAATATTTGTGCATTTTGTACTTGTATTGTAATATATTTGAGCATTGTGTGCTTATATTGTAATAAATGTTGTGTTGTGTGACGTTTTACTTGCACTGTATATAAACCAACACGTATTATGATAATTAAAAAACTATTAATAAAATAATAGCAAGACAAATTAATACAGAAATTTACTGTCATACTTTGCCAATAGACTTAATACATATAATACAGCAATTACAAGCAGTTTTCGAATAATTAAAATATAAAATATTACTCCCAATATGATAAATAAAATCCCCTTGATTAAGAAAGTTTTCTTAATTATCATCAAATGATACAAAACATATGGGCCAAGAGTTGTCAAATGAATGTAAAAAATAGTACAACTAAATAAAATAATAACAAGGCAAATTAATACAGAAATCTACTCTCATAATTTGCAATAGACTTACTACATATATTACAGCAATGACAAACAGTTTTCGAACAATTAAAATATAAAATATTACTCCCAACATGATAAAAAAAATCCCTTGATTAAGAAACTTTTCTTACTGAAATAAATCAAAATCTGTTTTAGAGAAGTATAACAATAAAGAAGGAATGAATGTTTTTAAAGTATAAATTATAAACAAGCTCATGAATAGTACATAAAATTATTGGTAAATTGTTTAATCTATAAACAATAAAATATTCAATACAAATTTACATGTGGGACCTTGAAATTATTCCAATTAGATCACAATGTATTTTCAAGCCTTTGAATTTTTTTACTCTGACAATAAACCAGGATAAGTGGCAAAGAAACATGTAACAAAACAAACATTCTGTGCTGATATCCACATTATTGTTTATTTAAGTAATAGATGAGCCACTTCTAAGCCATACGTTGCATGTGAATGTTTGTACACCACAGTGTCACTCACCTTTACGACTCTCAACCTCTTTTTCTCCATTCTGCTGGGCATCTGTCTCACTCACTCCCTCATCAGGCCTGGTAACACACATTTCATACTGACTATTGATATAAAAATGTAATTAACATAGTTAACTCAATAAAAGCTGATTATACACTATCCAATATCAGAAGAACTATTTATTTATATGTATTTGAATATCCTAGCTATACATAAAACACAGAACCATGGACTTTGACATGAAAAGTTTAATTTAAATAGATAACAGACATTGGGTTTCGAGAGGTAAAGAGAAACCTGTCAAAAAAAACAGGGAACAAAGTGGTTAGAATCAGATTGAAATAGTAGTTTTTGTTGGAAACGTTGTAAAGAAGAGGGGAAATCTGTAGCAGATGGGAGGTAGAGTTAGGGGAAGCAAGAATGAGTAAAGGAGGCTTTGCCAGACAACCACAGATGAAGACACAGTAGTGATGACTTCTTTAGTACTAACTTATACTCTGCCTTACATTAAATGTTTTGATAATAAGATATTTTGATTTTTTACTAAAACACAAAAAGTTATATTTCATTCAATATTTTGCTTTGATATAAGAATATTTCAGTCTTTGCAGCAAGACCTTTCTATAGTAAAACTTGCCCATTCTCTTAAGCACTGCTAATATTCATCCCAACCTATTTCATTTTTCAATTGACAAGACTCTTCATTTTTGCAGCATGAATTTAGTAAAATAAAATTAAGTACTAAAATCGTATTTATATTTCATACATAAACTAGAATAAATAAACAATGTTTGTATTATTTACTATACTTTTTAAGATACACTAGTTGTAAAATACGCCAATGTGATTTTGGTGTCTTCAAGTTTACAAATAAAGGAGCAAATGTTAATAATTAAGTACTTCATTTACTGTGTTAATTATTACAAAATAAATTGATACTATGGGAAAATTCAAACCTGTCTGAAGGTACTTCTTGAGGTGATGTTGGAGGCGGAGATTTAGCAGCCAACTCTTCTTGTCTTTTCCTCTCTTCTTCTTCTTGTCTCCTTTTAAGTTCTTTAAGTTCAAACTGTAAAAAATAATCAATGAGTTTTTTCATAAACATAATTTGAAGATTTAAAAGTCATAAATTATTACAAAACCTTGAAATACCAGTCTAAGACATTTTTCTTATGTAATATTGATTAAAATACAAGAAAACTGAATAAATTCTATATAAGATACTCAACTATCTAAGCTTTTTAAAATGAGATAGTAAAGTTACTAATGATGAAAATAATACTTTAACCCTTATAGTGCCGGGAATCGCTGTCAGCGACGCCCCTTACTAGTGCGAGAAATGCCAGCGTCGCTGTGAGACGCGCTGTATTTGTTATAGTGCATCGTTATGTTTTATTAAATGGCCGCCAGAATAATACCAGACGCTTTGCCAATGACCACTGCACGCAGTTTCGCTCTTGGACTGTGTCTATGACGTAACTGTTCCGTGACAGACACGTAACTATTAGGTATAACTATTATGTCGCTTAGCAACCAATATGTAATGTTTTAGTTATAATTTTGTAAAGAGATAATTTTAGAAGTATAGTAAATGAAATTATTTGTATTAGTTCAGTTTTAAATGCTCTATAAAATGCCGTTCAGGACAATATTCTAAAATAAAATTATAACTAACATACGGACCTTCAAACTTGAAAAAAAATAAAAAAAAAAATTTTCTCAAGGTTTTTAGAAAAAAATAAAATTTATTACAAAGAAAGGTTAAATATATATACATAGTTCTATAGACTACTTATTGCTCTTTCATTTAAAAAAGAATTTATATAAATATGACTAAAAACATGGATTCTATAAATTTTTACCTGGAACCTTAAATTTTTGCCAAAATTGGCCTGGCACTTTTCGCATAGGAAATGCAAAAATGGCCCGGCACTATAAGGGTTAATACTGAAAAAGATTTATTTTGTAGGAAAAAAATAACTCAGCAAGAGGAAGGTAGTACATGTTACACATGAACATTCAATTCAGCTGAGCTGCCCAAAAATAAATTATAATAAGTATGTAGAAAGTTTAACAGATTTTTTTATATTTTTATTATCATCAACGATCATATTGCACTGACATTGCTGCCTAGTAAAATTGTTGTTACTACTTCAATAACAACCAATAACTGAGACATTGGTTAGTACCAAGTAGTAATTACAACTATTTAGTATATAGCCATAAGCAAGGAAATAACTATTCAATTAAAAAATATATAAATAATATTATAAAGAGGGGAGAAACTGGGAACAGCTATCAAAATGCCCGAGATAATAATAACATTTTTCAATAACTAAATAGAATTACAGACTCTTTTGTCTCTAACGCACAGGTTCCTTGAACAATATTTTTAAGAAATTAAAAATATTAACACACCATCGTTTTTCTTATTTAATATTATGTTTATTAACATATGAATTAAGACATGTTATTCCATGTTTTAATAATTAATATCCCAGTTGGAAAAAATGGCGGAATTGTTACTAGTTTTCACTGTGCATCAACTTTACATCTTTATTACTTAAGGTGGTACAATCGTTTTTCGGTGAGTTGATTATTTTCCAATTTTATAATCAAAATTAGTAAATGTACCTTTTCTTGAGACAGGAAAAATATAAACAATTTTTTTTTAATCACTACATTAGAACTTGTGGCCTTATGAAGTGGTGAATTTAGCTGATTTTAAATCAAGCATAAGACAAAACCGTTCAAAGTACAAGTTTAATTTTTATAATTACGTTTATTGCACACAACTAAAAGGATTACCATGTTTTTCATTTTTAAAGGCAAAAAAAATCTTAATCCCTTTAGTTATGTGTAAAAACGTAGTTATAAAAAAACTTGTTATTTGAATGGGTTTGTCTTAAGCTTGATTTAAAATCAGCTAAATTCGCCAATTCATAAGGCCACAGGTTCTTATTTTTTATATTTTTCCTACCTCAAGGGAAGGTACATTAACTAATTTTGATTATAAAATTGGAAAATAATCAACTCAACAAAAACCGATTGCACCACCTTAAAAACCCTTCTTGGTATCACATTCAGATTTTAATATATAGTTGCAAGATACGTTTTCTTTAAGTTTTTTAAATTTCAAAATTTTCTTTTCAAGAAAAAAAGTTACTGAAGCAACCTATTCTAGGTTTCCCTTGATCGTAAAATTAATTGCTTGGTCACGTTGTAATTTTTATAAGATCAA